>BGPR01002306.1:112165-172891 GCA_013235015.1 Araneus ventricosus
CAAAGCACAAAGAGGTAAGACAACTTTGAAATATAGCAGAAACCGACTCATTTATAAGATACACAGAAAGTTCCACAATTACCCAAACAAAGAAAACTAACTGCAATCAATATAATAGTAGTTCATCTATGATGAGAGTTTCTCGAACTAAATTATTTAAGCCATTAGACAAATACCTGGGCAATCTAGGTGCATTTGCATATGACCACATCAGAAGACAAAACAAGTCACAAGCTGCCTGAAAAAGAACAAAGTTCTCTGTAGATTCATTTGTATTAATCCACAAACCAATGGATTTTTTATCGACTCCACTTCACTTTAAACATTGCAATGAATGAATGAAATATGTCACCTTTCAGTTCCACCACAAACATATTTTCTTGTAGAAGCCGTTGTTAAATTTCAACGAGATCTAGTCATTTTGAGAATCTTTACCTAAACTAGATAAGTTGCAATATGCTTATTAACAAATTTCCCTACATTTTATTACAATAGTATGAATATTTTTATTCTCTGAATAGATTTAAAATAAATACATAAAAAATAAGAATCTTCTGTGAAGTGAAGCATTTGCATGATGCTTATACGTTGTTAAGATACGAATATATTTCTAAGTACTAATAACCCAGTAGTAATTCTAAGGTAATGTAAACATTAAAACAGACTAGGATATTAAATCAGTTCATTCTATTTCTATTTCAGTAGGTCATTGTGGCTGCTCGGATATAACTACACACATACTATTAGAACATCTCAATATTACTAATTAGAGCATTAGCAACAATTTTCGCAACTAGTAAAACTCAACTAAAACTTACCACTCAAAATCAATATAATTATAAATGGGTTTATGATTTTCATTCATATCAAAATTACTGATAAAATTTAACTTATAATACTTTGACAGCACAATTATCATAGTAATCAATTATAAGTTTTCTGAGTAATAAAAGGGTTCCATTAATATCTTAAAATTATTTTACGTCTTTGTGTCATAAATGTCTGTCAAAAAAAAACAGGACTAAAAAAGAATCATTTTTGTCAGTTATTCCATATGGAGGCATTTTAATTATGCTTTCACAACTGCATCAAAATCCAAAATTTTATTGATTTTATCAAAAAAGTGAAATAAGTATTTTAAATATTGAAGTTTTTCAGTTATTTAAATCCTCATAAAAAAATTTTGTAACGCATTTTAAACTATATCTTCCAGGATCTTGAATGGGAAGCAGTCGAACACTTACTAAACTGGAATAGCTACAAGTCTTGATTCTCTCATAGTATCTAATTCTAAAAAAAACTCTGATTATAATAAAACATGTCAAACTGACCAGCTGCAGCAAGAACTAAACCAGCAACAGAACATGGCGGCTGGTTTGCTTTTCGTTTCATTCAAATAATGCGCTCGATATGTTCAGTAAGAAAAGATCTACACAGCTGTGATGAAAACCAATATGGCGTACAATGTTAGTTTCCGTGGTTTGTAGTTAGACTGCCCTCGGTAGGCGCGTGGATAGTTAATCAACCTCGAGTGACCTCTCGATTCTTCTCTAAATGTGCATAATAGACGCCATTACTGTATCAACGAAAAGCAACCGAAACGCTCGTCATGTTTTTGTTCTGGTTTATTCTTGCTGCTATCGTTGGTACCTAGTTTATTATAATCAGAGTTCTTTTTTAGAATTAGATACTTTATGTAGAATCAAGACTTGTGGCTATTCCAGTTTAGTGAACTTGTTTGACTGCTTCCCCATTCAAGATTCCTGGAGATGAGAACGGTAAGTTTAAAATGCGTTACAAAATTTTTTATGAGATGTTATTTAAATAATTGAAAAACTTCTAATATTTAAAATACTTATTTTCACTGTTTGTATATAAAATAATAAAATTTTGTTTTATTTTTGTGCAGTTGCTGAAGCATATTAAAATGCCTACCATATGGAATAATCTGACAAAAATGTGCATGAATTCTTTAAATTCTTTTTAGTCCTGTTTTTTGACAGATTTATTTCTACATAGTATGACTTGGTAATTAAAATAATTTTAAAAGATATTAATGGAACCCTTGCTTATTACTCTCAGAAAAACTTATAATTATTGCTATGATGTATTGTGAACTGTCAAAGTAATATACAAGTTAAATTCTTATCAGTAATTTAATATTGAAATACAGCTGAAAATCAAAAATATTGCATTTATAATTATATTGATTTTGAGTGGTAAGTTTTAGTTGAGTTTTTATAGTATGAAAATTGTTGCTGTTATTTGTGCTCTAAGTTGAAGTAATATTGAGATGTTCTAAATTTAGTATGTGTAGTTATATCCGAAGCAAGCTTTTTTACAAATGCCTACTGTGAAATAGAATGAAATGAACTGATTTAATATCTCTAGTCTGTTTAATGTTTACACTTATTTATTATTATTACATACTGGTTATTAGTATCTTAGAAATAATTCAGTATCTTAGTATAGCATCCTTATGCAAATTTCAATACCCTTTTAAGAAGATTCTTATTTTTATTAGTATTTATTTTTAACATCGTTTTCCAGAGGCAAATTAAAATATTCATTCTTATTTGTGTAAATAAAATGTAGGAAATTTGTTTAATAAGCATATTGGCTAATACTAGTTTAGTAAAGTTCTCAAAATATTTTGATCTGTTTTATTTAACACAGCTTCATATAAGAAAATTAATTGTTATTGGCTGAAGGTGAATATTTTATTCATAATATTCAATGTTTACAATGAAGTGGAGTCTTTAATAAAAATAAATTGGTTTGTGTTATACAAATGGAATCTACTAGAAATTTGTTTCTTTTTCAGGCAGTCTGTCAATATTGGAGCTGTTTTTTCTTCAGGATGGCTGGTCATATGAAATGCACCAAGATTTTGTAGATATTTGTCTAAAGATGTGTTAAATAATTTATGTTCAAAGGAACTCTCATATTGTAGATGAACTACATATTAGATTGATTATGATGAGCAGTTTTCTGGTTAATTTGAGGAAATAAATTGTGGAACTTTTCTGTGTATCTTAAAATGGGTCGATTTCTAAGTTATCGTTACACTCTCTATGCTAACAATATTTTATTTAAAAAAATTACATTCTTTTATTTTTCTTTAAATGGCTGCAATTTTTTTAAATGCCAAATTCATGATGCATATGCATTATCAAACTTCAGTTCTTTGAGGAAAAAATAATTATTATGTGTTATAAGCTCTGTGGTCTCGGATAATTAAAAAATGATTGTTGATATATCTTTTTTTAAAAATATCTTGAAAATTGTTTTTGTAGAATAAAGTATTTAAATTAGCATTGTGTATATTAAAAGTCGTGCAGATATAAGATTAATGCTGCTTTAAATTTTCGTACCAAATTGCCTGTCAGTTGTTTCCTTCATATAAAGGTGGTCCAAGTCTTGTAGATACATAAATTTAAATCAATTTAACCATTTTTTATTTCAGGTGTGTAAATTATGTGTTTTATTGATTCCATTAATTATAAATAATGAAATTTCAATGGCTTTAATATATAAAGAAAAGTAGTAGTGGTCTAAGATTAAAAAATGACTTGATTTTTTTTTAATTATTAAATATCTTGAAAATTGTTTTCGTTGAATAAAGTATTTCTAATTATTTAAATTAGCATTGTGTATATTAAAAACAGTTGTACAGATACAAGATTAATACTCCTTTAAACTTTCTGTCAGTTGTTTCATTCATTCATGCAAAGGTAGTCAATTTTACCATTTTTTTTATTTAAGGTGTGTTTATGTGTTTCATTGATTTTATTAATTATAAATAATGAAACTTAGAGGCCTGAGATACTTAAAAATACCACCTCTTTATGTAATCTTACAACAAGTCTGTTTAGTTATCACACCCTTTATAATGTTTCATTATATTTTGACAAATTCCTTTTATTTTATTTTTTTTTAAAAAAATCCTTTGTCTTTAAAAAAAATGCCCCAACTAAGTTCACTTGCTTTGAACAAAAAAAAGTACTCATTTTATGTCATATAAGCTCTGGAGACAGTGAAGAAAATGTTTTATCTTATAATTTCAAGTTATTTTGCTTTAAAAATGTGTTCTCGTGAATGCGTAGAATGTAAAACATTAATCATGAATGATTCTAAAACTTCAGATAATCATACAGTTTTTTTAATGATTATGGTGTTAGTAAATATGATTATATTAAAGTATATTTGTATAGTTAGTATTTTAATATAGTTATAATAGTAATTTAAATGTTAAATATCTTTCAATAATCACCTACATGATGTAGACAGCTTATATTTAAATATCTTAGATAGTGTTGAAGAAAATGTGTTATCTTAAATTTCAGGATATTTTTCTAAGAAATATTTGTCGCTTTATGAATGTATTGAATGTTAAAAATTAATGGTAGATGAGAAAATTTTAGAAAATCATACAGTTTTTTTTTTTTGTATTTTAAAGAATATGATATCAGTAAACTGGCTTAAATTAGCCAACAAATAATTTGTTTCAATATTTTGTCAATTAGCATGAATGTTTTTTGTCTTATTTAATTTATGTTCGCAAAGAAATAGTATCAGCAAAAAATTCAATATTGTCAAATATAGAGGTTTTTTAATGATCACCTGGAATGCAAAGAAGCACAATGTTTTTTTTTAAATTTATTTCCTCTTTAGTTCGAATTATGAACCATGATTTCAAATCCAACACAAGTTCTAAAAATAAGTTAAAATATGTTTCCCAATTTTATTTTTTTTTGATGATTTTATTATATTTCAGATTATAAATGTTTTTGAAAAAAATGTGTTTGTTGTTTCAAAATCATAATTTCAAAAATCATTATTTCATAATAGAACGCTTACCAATGCTACTAGATAGAATTATGAGGTGCATTGGGAGTTTTAACTCCTGATAGGGCCACCCTAGGTACTAAGTTCATTCAATTAATGTCCATCTATTGGGTTTTTTTATATAACACTTTCTTATATCGAATAGTATTATACTGTATATAACAATTAACTCTGGTTTCTAGGCAGTATTTGTTAGAAATGTTATGTTTTGTAACTTATTATGCTTGTTCAATAAAATTAACATTGTTTTAAATATTTTGTATTTATTGTAACATCTTGTTTCATAACTATATATACAGGTATTTAACTTTTTGTGAGAAGGGGTTGTAAAAATTCTGAAAAATTAACTTTACAAATGAATTTCCTCTGTGGAAATTACATTCTACCAATATATATTTTTTTTTATCTTGCAGAAGAATTAATGTGTATTTATTAAAAACTGTTGAAGTTTTAAAATATTTTGAAGGAGATAGTATAATAGTAACTAAAGCAACAAATATAATTTCTTGCTGAGTTTAAGAAAATTACAAGTGAATAAATTACCTATATTCTATCAATTTTAGTATCTTAAATAATAATGTGAATTTATGAAGAATTAGCTTATCGTTGAAGTTTTAACATATTCTGAAAGAGTAATAATATCTAATTCAATAAAAATTAATTTCCTATTGGTTTAAAAAATTTATGATCTGAAAGAACTTTTCTTCAAAAAAGGATAAATGAAATTATTCATATGAAAAAAACTTGAATCTTCTTAAATTATAAATCAAACAGTTTAAAAATTATTGGTACCCTAGGAAACAGGCAAATCAATTTTTTAATGTTTTGAATGATATTCCAAATTTACTTTCAATTTCTGTATTAAAGAAAAAGTCAATTTAGTGAGATTTAAAATAATTATATAAACAATAATAAATGACATTACTATTAAAACAATAACATTTTTAAATTAACAATATATATAAAAAAATTAGCAATTCATATATTTAATAATCGTCGAAAAACGAATTGAAAATATACACAACAAATTATTTTTTACATCGTTGTCATGACGATATGAAACGGCTTCGTTTCCTTCGCGTCACAATGACGTCACGGTGACGTATTCAGATTAGTTCTCTCTGCCCGCTACAGGCGGCGTACTGTCTATGTGAAGCGCAATGTTAAAAAAGTTGCCATTACAGTCTATGGGAGTGAGACCTTTGATTCTTCTTCTCTGTGATTTGAATATATAATACGAATGTTAGCCTCTGGGACGCTAAGGACATATTTAGCCACTTGTTCAACCGTTGAGAGATATTTGGTAACCAAGATGAGCTTTTTATTTTTGTTCAAGAATAAAGTGTCGTTTTTATGAGTTAAAGGGCCAAAAGTCTCGTTAATCACTTCGGTTTGAGCCACAACGAAGACCCTTCACGTGACCGTGAATTGACTCCATTTCACCAGATTGCGAGCTCAAGAGATTCTACTTCTCTGTGGGTTACTGTCAGTTCGATATAAAATACAGCACCGTGTTGTCGTTTGTAGTTCGCACAAATACGACTGTAAAAGTCCCGAGTGGGACCTTTCTTTCTCAGTGATATAACCCATCTCTGCTTCAACGTCCATGTTATGCTGTCACTGTAACTTTACACGTACAGTGACAGTTTGTAAATAAATAACTTTTCCTGATCATATGCTTTTCGAATCTTAGTTCAAAATGCAAACGAGGAACCGATCTCAAGATATTGATTTAAAATTTCTGCAAGTAGCGACAACAATTTTTTGTATTGCCGGCCTTCTTTTGTCAATTTATGCATATCATGTGGAAGTTAAAAAGGAAAAAGATGAAAATTATACCGCAATGTGTGATATTTCGGAACACATGAGTTGCACTGCAGCATTCTCTTCTAAGTAAATTTGATACATTTTGGTCGATTTTATGTTGAATAGAAATTAACTCCGGTAAAAAAATTCTGAAAAATATGTTCTATTGGATTCTAATTGCATTTCTTTAATATAATAGGTATGGCAAAGGATTTGGTATCCTGGAGCATATTGTTGGAAAAGAATCCATTCTCAATCAACCCAATAGTGTGTTTGGATTGGTTTTCTATTTGATTTTTATGCCTCTAGGTAAATATTCGTTTAAAATCTCGAATAAAAATAAGTTATTGTTTTTATTAAAATATCTGCAAAACTGTTTTTTATAAATATATATATATTTTAAAAGTGAGGAATTGATGTTACTTACCTATATATTTTTATATTAATTTTTAAGAAAAGTATAGTGCTATTTATTATGAATTTTGCATACTGTTTTAAAACAAATTATGAAATTTTGTCAGTTTTCACTAGTGTTGTCAGAAAGAAAGTAGATATCATTGCAAAGGAATATTATAAGTCATTACTTAAATCTTAGGTCATCAATAAAATGTCAAATAACATGAAAAAGTAAAACATTAGGTACTCAGTTTCGACAAACTGGAATGGTGTAACAGTTTGGAGATGTCATATAAGCTTGGGTGTTGGCAGGGCCGGATTTACACATTTCTATGCCCTAGGTCAAAGCATATTCTGTGCCCCCCTCTAACAAAACTGGATATATAATTTTCAATTTAATGTACAATGGTTTATTTATTAAACAAATAAGCACTTAATACAATCTTTGAACCATATTACATTTTTAATTCAAAAATTACCTAACTTATGAAATAACATTAACACCTACAAAAATACTTTATAGAATTTCTTGAAATTGTCTAAAATACCTACTAGAACTTCGTTCGCACTTTTGTCCATGAATAGGCTTGAAGGCTTATTGAAGTGGACAGATCTTGTTAATTCTATTTCACTGCAAAAGAGAGCAAGGACAAAAGATGATAAAGTCCATGGAAGACGACAAAAAAAAAAAAAAAATGTTGCAAACTTAATGTGACAAATGGCAAATTTAAAACCTAATTTTATATAACCTTTTCAAAATAATACTGATAAATTTATAAATATTTGGTTATTATTTCTTCTGTATATACACCCCCAAATGGCTGTGCCCTAGGCCTTGACCCTATGGAAAATCTGGCTCCTCCTCTGACCATGGTCCTAAATTATAAGGTCTGTCCCAAACTAGCCGTTGTGTTGCTTAATCTACTGAAACTGAACAAGTAGAGAAAATTTTTTTTTATATATTTTGCCTAAAAATATCTTAAAAAATATCATTAAAAGTTGTAAAATGCATTGGATAGAAAAAAATATGTACTTACTCTAGAAAGGAATTTTATCAATGGATTAAGTAGTAGTAGGTATATTTCCTTCATTAATTATATATATTTAAAGAGAGCGATAGGTAGTATTTTTAAAAAATGCTTAATAGCTTTTTAATTTTTAACTGGCATGAAATCAAGCAATAGTATTGAAGAAATACTTTTTTTGTGAAAGAAAGTATCAAAGCTAATTTGTACAGTTTAGAAAGCATCAAGCATTTGTATTCTGTTTGATAGTAGCTGAATTCAGTCTAGTGAATTTAATATCGGAAGATTGACTCTAGTCATTCAGAGAAGACTGCAATTTCTTATGATTATGTTTTTGATTAGCACTTTTTCATAAATTGTGACAGTAAATGCCAATTGACAAATTAAAATTCAACTGCCTACTAAATGACTGAAATGCTGTGCCATCTATGGAGGTTCCCCTTCTTTATAACACAAATGTAGATCAACCTTCCGTGAAATTTTTTTTATAAAATTGAAGATTGTTACAGCATCTTAGTAAAAATGATGGTACATTTATAGATGGTACATCAGAAGTATCTTTTCCCTTAAAAGCAAAAGCTATTCAGCTTAAAAGATCGATCATTTGAACAAATGTAGTTTATTTATTCAAATGGTAGACTTTTTTGGTGGTGGTGACCTTTTAATGAAAACCTTTCAAATGGAAGGTTTTTCTTTTTTCATTAGCAACATTAATTGCACTGACTCAGTTTCTTATATTGTAGATTTGACCTTGATTACGAACACCTATTCAACCTTAACCTGTTAACGTCCAGCGTCCTATTTATAGGACAGTTACATTTTACTTCCGTGGCTGAACCAAATGCATTTTTTTTCTCTAAGAAGTCGAGAGGTATTACCAAAATCCTAAACCTGTGACCTTATAACTTTAATCAAATCAATATGTTGCCTAGACAAATGCTTTGCCTAAATTCCATACCTCTAAACTAATTTCTTGTTGGTGTTGGGATTTCATTTTCCACCAGTGTGTTTGTGTTATGATGAAGTCCAAGACTTTAAATTTACACATGTAATTTATATATAAATTATTATATATATACATTAAGCGTGCACCTTTAAAATAAATTCTTTTTAACACTGCTTAATTTTTTAAAAATAAAACCTTTTTTTATTAAAAGATGTAAACTTAAGTACTCTAACATTAATTCATGAATAGTATGAACCTTTAGTTTCCCCTTGTATCTCAAAATCTAATTACTGCAACTTTAACTGTTTGACATAGAATTTCCGTAGCAATAGCATCCCAGCCCCATGGCGATGCTGATTTGGCAGAAATACAAGGATCCTTCTATTTCAAAAGCATTTAAACTGTGACTGTATTCTAACTTCCTCTTTTTGTGATTTTCGTTCAATGGCAAACATGCAGACTGCTTTTCTCCATTATGGTCAATAGGACTGGGTGATGTATTGATTTAACACCTATATCGCTAAATTGATTTAAGCTTACGCCGATTCCCTCCCGCAGGCGCGAGCACATGTTCTCCTTTTGTTGATCGTGGACGAAACATTAGCACATGCGTCGTATCAATAGATCCTCGACCGTGACTGACAAAAAGTGGACATCAATTTAGCTTGATTGCCGACGTGCTTGCCATTTGCATGCAGTGGGAGACTGGGTCTGAAAGTAGTGGTTGCCACGAGTCAGTGAGGGCCCACACATATCTACAATCATAGTATGAATTTCATATACATATATATTATTTTTAATTTAATTTTTTTATATTATATTAATTTAAATCTATAATATTTAATAATTATGTATTCAATTTAATTTTTTAAATATATATTTAATTTTCCCACGTCTTTAAAATAAATTCCTTTTAACACCCCTTAATTTTCTACATTTAAAATAGCGAAAATATGATTAAAGTTTGATTTTAAATTCCGGAAGTTAAATATTTCATATACGGTTTTAGCGACAAAATATGAAGGAGAAATGCTGCCCATTGGTAGGGCATCTGTTGAAAGAGCCAGGAACCTTTAAAACAAACTTCTTTGGATGATTTAGAGTTTAGTAATTTATACTGGTAATGTCTCAGTGATTTGTAACTAAACTGGTATCATAAAAAAAACATTTTTGAATTATAAGTAATTCAAAAATCATTTTGTTAGATAGTATTTTTTGAAAATATTGTGAAAAAATGCCAAAATCTTGCTTAATTTACTTTTGGATGAAAGACTTAGAATGAAATTTAAATGTTGGACTTGTTTATATTTGTTGTTTCTTAAAAACATTTCATGGCTATTTTTTTAAGAATATTAATTTCCACCAAAATAAAATACTTTTGAAAAAAATTTTCTAAAATGTTTTTATTTTAACCATACTATAATGATATATGTAATTACATCTGAAAATAAGCTTAAAAAATTATCAAAGTGTAATTTTCTAATATCGTTAAATCGCGATATAAAGCTGGTTATATATCGCGGTGTCAGATTTTCAACATCGCCTAGTCCTAATGGTCAAGACTTGGAACATCTAAAAAACCTTCATGAAATTCTCTAGTAATCTTTCATCAAGTTCAGTGATTCATGAAAATTGGAATAGAAAGAATTCTGAATTTGATTATGACTGCAATCTTCATTAAGATGTCTACGCTCCAACAACAGAACTTTCACATATTTGTGTGCATGCTATTTTAAATTTCTCATTCACTGGAGAAAAATTCCTGAGTTTAAATAACCTCCTTAAAAAAAGAATCAAGACACTGTTTCATTCTGTAATGCAATTAATAGAAAATAACATCAGAAGGTATATCTAATTAAAACAAATAGGAATCCATGTTTATTAAAAGTCGCAATACGTCTTTAGAATTTCCAAAAGAATTCACGTGAAAGAAATTTGATTAATTCATGAACTACATAGTCAATATGTTGTAAAAACTGGCCCAAAGCAACAGTTGATTGTGTGCATGTGCCTTGTTATAAAACTTGGATAAAGCAATCCCCTATTCAATGTGCACAATGATTTCATAACATATCATGCTTGGTTCTTTTAGTACAAACCATTACTTTAAATTACCCTTAGAAAAGACGCCTTATATGAAAATAACCAAATTCTTTTCAAAATGTTTTTTGTTTGGAAGACATTTTTTGAAATAATTAAAAAGTCATGCAGCAGAGAAAGGAGGGGGGATTACTTTACAAAGAATATTTCAAAATTTCTGATAAGTAATGATAGGTTGTGGGTATTGTGGATATATTGGTTACTTCTTGGTGGTGAAATATTGGAAGCACAAGAGTTGCCTTTGTAAATAAAATAAAAAGTACCTCAACAACTAATTTTTAGTCTGTGATTTATTATGTGGAATTTTAACAGCATTCTGTATTTTATGTTGTAAAATTATCCTAATTGCCTTCATTTCCAAACAATAGGTTTTTCTCAAATGATTTTATGAAAATTTAACAACAAATAAAATGAGTGAAATATTATTTTGCACCAGTAGGCACCAAACATTTCTTTAGTAAATAGGGATATTGCAAATAAAACAAAGGGGTAGTATTACATCACTTCATGTATAACCTTCCATTGCTGAAATATATTTTCTCCTTGTATCCAGTGGCAGGCTGGCCAGCTTATCCAGTGGCAAGTGGGCCCCTTATACTTAATACAATATGGGCCCCTTATACTTAATACAATATGGGCCCCTTATACTTAATACAATATGGGCCCCAAGGATGTGTGTGAGAGAGAAAGGGTAGAACTTGTTCTAGCTAATTTTCTGTGCCTTTTCCAAAACAAATAAACAAAATAGCAAGTAGTTTTACAAAAAACAGATTGGAGTTTAGAAATAGATATTAAGTTACTGATATTTATTATGTTTATAATAAATTAACAACATATAATTTTTATAAATTATATATATATATATATATATATATAAATAGCATTGTAGATGGGAAAGAATCCCCACTGTTTCCTGGCAGCCACTATTTTCAGATCCAGTCCACCACTGCTTGTATCTTTCAAATAATGAGGTTCAATAACAACCCAAAATATAGAAGTGACTGTGTTTCTCTATGATAAGTTAATTTCTCTCCCCCCAGTAAACGGAAAAAAGAAAACCTTTGCATTTTTATATGATCAGTACTCAAAAGTGGAATTTAGTAAACAACAGATCAGCTGCAGGGTAACCAGTTAACCTGTATGACTTCAGATCTACAGAAACACATCATAGTATCAATTCTGATTTATATATTCTTAGAATAAATCTATAGCATAAGTTTCAAGAAATAAGAAAACTTGTATTATAAACTCGACTATTACTTAAATTGATAGATTGTTTCAAGACTTCTATCTTTTCCACATCTCAAATGTATATTAAAGAATACACTTTTAAATAAATTAAAAGTAAAAAAAATTCTAATACTCAAATAAACATTAAAGAATAATACTTTTTAAAAACTGGAATTTATCAAACATTTCTGAAATGTATAAATTGCTAAAAACAACCTTAAAAAAATTTTTTTTTTAATCTTTGAACTGTGCAAGGATTAAAAAGAAAGAAAGAAAAAATATTTATGAGCAGAAAAACTCAATATCAAGAGAAAATAACTATATTTCATTAAATTTCCTAAATTGCATTGGTTCTTTATAGTTTTTATGCTAAAAGCAGGTTTTGCCCATTAAAAACATTATAATGCCTAACCTTATGTATGCTTCATTGTTTAATTACATGGTGTATTTTATGCAACTTTATTCAGTTTTCCTTGGTCAAATAAATTGAATAAGACTTAAATGATTTATTAAAAAGCATACATCAACATAAAGTAAAAGAACATTAAATATAAAAATTTTAAACATAGTACGACATAATATGTAATCAAAAGATTTAGCTAAACATTTAAAAAAAAAATGGAGGAAGATAATCATGCCGTAATTAAAGTAGATTGGAAAAATCTGATACTTTCATCGATTTCACGAGTTAAATTCTCCGAAACACTGAAGTCTCTTTTAATTATTTTTATATCAGTAGATCTACATGCTTGGCTTCATGTTGGGAGCCAAATATAACATTGGCCGGCTCTTTTGGAAACATTTAAGATTTATTACAAACACTAAACAAAAGCATTAACACACAAAGGATACATATTTACATTAATTTCTAATTGTTACAAAGGGGTGTCAGATTTGGACATTTTTCCGTTGTTCAGTCAGCCAATTTATAGTTCTGATTCTTTAGTGTTGGTGCCTTACCACCAAAAGTGGCATTGTTCTGTGCAGGTTCATTTCTCATATTTTAATTGATTTCATATGATAATTTGTAAGCATATATTTTAGTCATTAAAAGTGGATATAGGTAGTACCAAACTCTTATGTACAACACTGCATGCATTTCTGTTGTCAATATATTTGTCACAATATATCTGTTAGGGGCAAAAATTAATTCATATTGACAGCATTATTAAAATTGAAAAACCTAAATCAAATACCTCATCACAACAAAAGCTGCAACAGACTACAACTAACACAGTATTAAAACATTTATTGTATTCATTATGGTTTAATCCCAGACCCCCCCTCTCCCTTCATCAGAAATGTACAATAATATCTTTACAAAAATGTCTATAACAGAGGAAAGGGGAAATAAAGTTTTCATACAGATATCAGTCTATTAACACAATAAAATATTTAAGTAAGTAATTAAGTAAGGAGTAACTGCAATATATGTTAATAGATCTATTAAGAAGTTTGTCTTTTAAATTTACCAGAAGACTTTGGATTTTGGGCCATATTAGTCTATCATTCTGATTATTGACTTTTTGTTAACAAACTTACATTAAGAAAAAATTTCAGCCAATTATTTTTTTGTCAATCTACATTCCATTAAAAAAATTGCATAAGATTAAGTCTATGCATTTTAAATAACCATTAAAAATACCTCATTTATTTATTTTCATCAAGCATATTTTCCTGCAGAATGATGCAAGCACCATTCATAACTAAATGCAAAATCCTGCATATCTTATTTTATAAATTTACAGTGGGAGAAATATATCCACGGTTTCTCTTTATCTACAAGATATTTCTGCTAAAAAAATGTATCAATTTTTTAAAACACGATTGACTTTTCAATATATTAATTTTAAATTTCTTTCTTTAGGCGAGATTCCTAATTTGACAGTATCGAAGATCATGATTGGGTTAGCTGTATTATCTAATTTATGTTCTGTGTATCTTGCATATATACTAATGTTTATTTTATATGATTTTTGTGTTGTCTGTGTCACAACTTATGCTGTCAACTTTTTCTTGCTAATTTGCAGTCTGTTTCGATATAAATTTCATTCTGCAAAACTGAAGGCTGAAGCTTCTAAAAAGAGTTCATAAGTATACTCTTTCATTCCATGCAGTAGCTTTTTGTATGATCAGAAAATTACATTTCATTAATTTTCTGTTTCTTATTTTCCTAATTGATCATATCCATCTTTGTTTAAAGCTAAGATAAATAATCTTTTATAGCAATGGAGCTTGTTGAGATCAAATGGTATATTTTTATGGACAAGTTTCTGTATTGTAATTTTTTTTTTTTTTTTTTGCATTGCATCAATGTTTTGTAATTTATATTTTGTAAATAAAAGTGTTATGGCATTAATATTTAATGCTCATTTAATTTTGTTCTCAACTTAGGTGCAAAGTTCTAACAGCATGCAAAGACTGTCTATCCAATTTTCAAATGGTAGCCTTAGCTTTTTAATTTAGTGTCTTAACTGATGATAGTACATTTAGTTAACAAATAGTATTTGATTAAGAATTTTTGAAAGGAAAGGTAATTTTATTTTCAGAATAATCACCTTCCTGAATGTCCCCAAAAACATATAACTGTTATATGAAGAATTAATAATGTATGTCTAAGCCTCAGAACCCATTGTTGAAACTTCTACATTTTCAGAAGTGGTAGAAATATTAGAAATTAAGTCTAGACAATGTTACTGGTGGAACTGCAAATGTTGATCTGATTACACTAATCAATTGTGATTTTGGCACAGTTTGATTTGCTTCCTAGTTTCAACTTGTCAATTGTAGATGGACTTCAGCTATTAACGTTGTTTCAGTCTCCTTTAAAAAGAAACCATTGGGAGCGAGATTTGACATTATAAGGGGAAACTCGACTTTCCTTCACCTTAATCACATGTTTATCAGAATTTCATCTAGACATATCTACAGTTAATTCCGATGGTAATAAATGTATTAATTTTAGTTCAGAAACATCAATCAATTTATTCTATTAATTGTTTTTATAGCAGGCCTTTAAAGAGTGTTAATTTTTAAGACTATATACTAGGGAATGCATGCAAATCCAAGGTTGAGGTAAATACTCTGAAGCCATTCCTCAATAGGAATTAGAGTAAAAAAGAAAAAAAACTTCCGGTTCCATAATATAGAGAACTTAATATGACACACATTAACAATGAACATTGTAAGAAATTATATTTTGCATGGTTTCATTTGTTAGTGTTATGTTGAACTACAATTTTTTTTTTCCCTTTACACGAAAACAAAGTGTCTAATACAGTATACAATTATAATCTTACAACTGAAAGAAAACTAAAAAGTCATGAAATATACACAGATGTTTATTTCTAGAAATACATTTCTTCTGAGTTGGCATAAGTTATGCATGATCTGAAAAGAAAAGTTGCTGAACTCCATCAAAGAGGAGCCTCAAGCTGATGCAACAATTTAAATGGCAATAATAGCTGCAGAGATAAATTTTGAGAATAGGAGAATGTTTACTCTGTGCATGTGTGTTTTTATAGAGTAGTGATAATGCAATTTTGAAATCAGGCCTCATTATTTTTTCATTAGATAAATTTATGACTTCTCAGTTGGCAATACATTTTACTATGAGAATTAATCTGGAGTATGCTGATGTTTTTATTTTTCAGATCTGAATCTTTGAAAGCATACGCATTATTTAAATATATATCATTGAGAAAAGCAGTTATTTTGCTTTTAATCCTCTAAATGATGAACTGCCCTCCGTTTTTCATGTTCAGTTCAAAAGCTGATAATTCATGTTTTTTTTACGTATATTTACTTAAATTCCACATATAAAATATTCTTAAGATATTAGATAAAATAACAATTAAAAAATGCTTGGTTTATTCACTATGAAAGCTAATTTTTCAATTTAAAGTTATTAGATCAAATTAAATGGGTACTTAGGATTGGTTAACACAATTAAAACTATTTTGGGTGCCATTCTACTGTTTAAACAAAAATCAATATCTGTCCTTTGCTCCAGGATAGATTTGAAACCGATTTATACCATTTGTTTTCCTTGTTAATCTTTGCTGTACAAACCTGTACGAGATCTAATAAAATGCACTAAATGAAATGCCGGGAGTTCAAGCCTCCACCACCACAATTAATAGAATATCACTCTAAATCTGATACGTGTTATTGAGCTAATTTTTTTTAAAAATGTAATCGATAGAATTATCAAAAATTTAAACAGCTGTGTGAAAATATTGTAGAGGGCATCTCAACATTATGTATAGTTTCATTCACCAAGAAGAAAAATAAAATTTAAAAAAATAATAATAATAAAATGCATCTTTAGAGTAAAGATAAAAATTATCACAATTTAAAAGATCTAATATTTACTCATATCTTTGAGATTATTTTACAAATGGTTGTTGAAATATTGTTTAAAAAATGAGGTACAGTAGCAGCATTTAAGCATAAATTAATATCTGTTTAAATCACCATATAACTCTATTTTGTTTGAACTCTTATTATGCAGATTGAAACAGAATGGAACCGTTATCTTTCCTTTCTCTCCTTAGAAAAGTTGTGCTCAGTAATGCTTCAAAAAAGGTACAAGACCACATGCTTGAAAAATTGATGGAGAAAAAGTATTAAAAATACAGCACACTGAAAGAATTTCTCTGTTTTGGGATGTATGTCAGCTCAAAGCATTTGAAACTGTACAAAATTTGCTGCTGATTAAATGGTAACTGCAATGCTATGTTTTTATGTCTTAAATAACATTTTGGAGATGGCCTTTTAGACTTCATTTCAAAAGTTAATTGATATACATATATAAATTTTTAAGCACGGCACATATCATGCACCATAAAAATATTATACAAACATTTCGATATTTCATGGAGCTCTTTATGTAATTTGAATTAATATTCTAGATACTTTTAAGAGGTTATTCTTTTATCTACAAAAGTGAAGCATTTTTTGTGAAATGCAAAAAAGCATCTGTTTTATAGTGTTGCAGCAAATTTGAATCCATTTGGAAAATATTTGGGCAATATGATTGAAAAGACATCAGCTAGAAATTTGCTTTTACATCAAAGGATTTGACTAGGGAAAAATCAAGCTCTGTTTGCAGCTTAATTCAACAGATTTATTAAAAAAATTACAGACAAAAATTGTGATTATACATTCTATTAAACTCGCAAGTTAATATATACTTCATGTTGTTATTTTTTTTTTTCAAAATTTTTTTCCATAAAAATGCAAATTATTTCTTAATTCATATTTTAAAATTGTTTCGCAATTCGTTTGTATGCTCATCTTCTTCCCTCCCTCCATATTCTGCTTAAATCCCAAATATAAATTAATCCAATTACTATAGAAAGGATATTAGTGAAAGAAGATTATAAGAATTTACATTTCCTATATATGTATACATTGAAATAATCTCCAAATCCTCCTTTTTTATCTCGCAATATGATTCAGATTGGCTAAGAATTCATATCTGCAAGGTCCTCAATGCTTTGAATTGGTTAATTTAAGAAGAGAGTATTGCCATTGGAAAATTTGAAGATATGAAAATATATAGATAGCACTTTGTACAAGTATTATTCAAAGAAATTGAAAGAGGAATTCATTAACAAATGAATAACGTACATACTCTGCTTTTATAAAAAAAATTTCATAGATTGTGAGTAATAAGAATGTTCAGAGAAGTAATATAACAGAAATAAACATTCGCAACATATAATTGTAAGTTAATCCCCTCTGTGGTGTACTTGCATTTTTCTACTGCAATAACCTCCACATAAATCTAGTACACAGCTGTAAATATTTATTGAAGCCTCTGATTGTTATTGAATTAAATTAAATGTTTTGATGGAAAGGTCACCAGTATCCTATTCAAAAGGAAAATGATTTTTTTGGTACTCCAGATTTTGATTCCCTTAGTTATCAAGGTTTTTCTGGATGATGTTGAAGACTAAGTTATGTACTCTCTAGTTATAATGACTTGCTATGTATATTAAAGATGTAAAAATTTTGTAGAGAAAATTGTTTTTAAAATGTTGGGTCATTAACTTTCACTAGGCTTCTAAGTTAATATTTTGATGATTTTATATGGCATCTGTAATTATATAATTTTCCTGAATACATTTATTCTAAATTGACAACTTCAAACATTATATTTTAGTACTACTAAACACATATCACTAAGAGATATTTTACAAAGAACACTTATCAATGAAACACATATCAATCAATGATGTAAGACATGTAATAAACATGCAGAATGTGATGTGGTCATGGAGAAATGAATTGTGAGAATTAGAAATGAAGCATTTTAATTGTGATATGTCCAGAAAACATATAAAAAAGCAAATGGAAAGTAATGAGTAATATCAAAAATGGAAAACAAAATGCAAAATATTAAATTTGTTTGATAATAATAGGGAAGTGAGCTGGAAACAGATTCCAATTGGTGATGCAACACCCTACTCGCATCGATTGTAGACACGAGTGCTAACAATGTCGTCCACTTTGCATATCTGAAAAGAAATATAAAAATAACCAATCTTAAATCTGAAATGAATTTCTGAGTTTCAATTTTATGGAAATATTTACAACAACATTTTTTCTTTCCTTTAAAATATAATGCTGGATTTCAATAAAATTTTCAATTTATGGACATATTTTAAGATCTTTGATACAAATATCCTTTTATCAATTTGAACTGCTAATTGCACTAAAAAAAATTATTGAATTTTCTCTCCTTAATTTAAGACAGACAAATGAGCAAGCAAAAAGATGTTGCCATTTTCCTTTCAAAAGAACAAATTTTCAAAATAAATACCACATAAAATATATATTCATTAAAACTTTATAAAATTTTATTTTTATTCTAAAATACATTTGTTCACTAGACAAAATAAACAGAAAATTCCAAATTAATAATTAATTTCCTTGGAATTCTGAACAATCAATTTTACTGCAATTTGTAAAATTTCATATATCACTCAAAGTATACTAATTATATAATCCAACATGTGTTGTCAGGGGTGGCTACAGAAATTGTGAAAAAAATTTCCCTGATTTACGGCTACTAATTATATTACTGTCCTGGCTTTCTCCCTACTCAGAATCACTGTATGTGTACAATATACATTATTAAAAACAGTTTTACCAGTTATTTAATACGAAAAAAAAATATATTTTTATGAAATTTAATTTAAAAAATGGAATGATCATCCTAAAAAAAATCTATTAAAACAGTAGTACATTTCTTATTTGTAAAAAATACAGGAAATTTTAACAAAATACTTTGCTTCTAAAACTGCATAAGAATTCTTAGAAACATTAAAACTACTCTTTGCAACACAAGTTAAATTATATTAACAGTACAGGTTATGATCTTTGTTCAAAACTTTAAAACAGTTCAATACAGTGCTCTTTTCATGAGTACCAGAATGAGTATAAAAATAGTATAATTATATGTACCTAATAATATATATTTTAGCAAGGATTTAAACAAGAGAAACTGCCAAAATATTACTTCAAATCTTTTTTCTTTAACAAATCATAAGAAATTAATTGCTTTTATAAATAAATATAAGTTTTTTTAAAAAAAAATTTATTTAGTATTAGAAATAATGCTAGACATAAGATACTATTTTATAGATAATAAAATAACTCGGGTAACGATTAATTTTTCCTGATTTTTAGATATTTTTACGAATTTCCCGGACTTTTCCAGATTGATAAAATTCCCCGACTTTTCTCTGATTTCCAGGTTCTGTCACCACCCTGGTTGTATATGACACTGTTAATCATATAAATTTCAAATTGGAAAATTTTTGTGGGTCTCTAAATTCAAAGAAATTTATTTGACAAAAAATATAAGGCTTTACTGCAAAAAAACGTGGCTGTGAACCCTAGCGGGATTGCGAAAAAATTCTACACAAAGTGAGGGGGGTTGAAAATGAAAACAGTTTTGCGTACCACTAGTGCAATGAAAAGGCATCGGAAACATTTATGTTTCAGCATTTTTGAAATACTTTCTCCTTTTATGATTAATTATATTTTTACACACAGTCAATATTTGATATACAATAAAAAAAATTAAGTAGCAATATCAATGATTCCAATTCCTAGAAATTTTAAAACTTAAGATCATAACATCAAAATGCTGGAATAGATTTTTTATTTGCACATTATCACCCCCACTAGACAAAAGCACAAAATAAATTTAATTTGAAAATTATGCAGAAGGAAATTAGTCTTAAATAAATCATATACATTAATTTGAATATTACATATAAAATTTTATCATACTGTAAACACAAAAGCAATATATTAAATTCAAAAAGCTACAAAATATCTGTATTTTCTTTCAGTTTTTAAGCATTACAAAATAAAAACATTGACACATATTGCATGAAATGCTCAACTACTTACAGTTTTCATTACATCTCCTTCAACTTCACGAATGATGGTGACTTCTTTGTCACCACTCTGCTTCTGCACCAATTTTCCATCTTCCAATGTAATAGTAGTCTATAAACAGAAAGTCAAAAAGTTAACTTTGAAAATAACATTTTGCTTTTTATCACTTTCTCACATTTAATTAAAAAAAAAAAAAAAAAACTTTCACTCTGTGCAACTAGTTCACGCTTTAATTATATTAAAAGGAATATTTTCTTTTTCTAAATTAACCAGAAGCCAGCCATAACAAATCTTTCAGAGTAAAGAATTAGATCTCCTATACAAAGTTTATGCAGAACTTTTTGAAACATAAAATTTGTGTAAGAGAATTGTGTGACTTATATAAAATACTATTTTTAAAAGGTAAAACTGCTGGATAGACTCAATTTATTCTTATAAGTATATATATGTTACCATGAAAGACCGAAATTTGGAGAATGTCGACGTTCACCAGTGAATGTCAACATTCACATAGTCGCTTGGTGTATGTCCAAAATATTTGCCAAATATCCTTGTTTCTCACTTACACCGGCAAATGTCGACATTCACCATGCACTAATGGTGAATGTTGAATATGTCGGAGGTTTGCATTTTCTTCTCCGTGTTTCAGGCACGATAAAACGTCACAAGGGTGACGTAACTTTTTTGCCTCTCTTGCTGAGAGGAGTGACCAATCTCGGTGAGGAGAGGGGTTCGTCACTCTATAGAGGAATTTTAACTGCAGGACTAACCGCGAGCTGCCCCTTAAATCTACCACTGCCATTTAAATGCCATGGTAGATTTAAAGGGCAGCTCGGGATTTCTTTTTTTGGACATGTAGCTTTAGATTCTAGCGAGAGAAGAAGAAGGGATGCTCGATATTACTTGCCTTCTTGATAATGATAGCAGTTGTACTTGGATAAATGTTAAGCATTAAGATTTTAGTTTTAAGTTTAGCCAATAAAGAACTTTGCATTTATACCATATATGTCAAAATAGGAGAAAGCTTAAGTAACAGCACATGTAAATAAACTGTTGAACTTAAAACAAACAGTACATTCTAAATGAGAAAAGAAAATAATACCAATAAAAAACTTACTTTAATTATGCGACTGAAATCTTATTTATTGCAACAACTTAAACTTTCATGACACTTTGAATTGCACAAGAGTCCCTTGCTTTTACAACTGCATTTAGTTGTGGAACACTTCCTTTTGCAATGACAACGTGTATAGCCTTGCCCCCCACTTCTCGAATTAGCTGCAGGTCGCCTCTCCGTTGACCTCGGCTTCTCTTTTCGACCTCCACCAGAGCATATCTGTGCTTGTCCACAATTCAGTCTTTCACCGGTGAAAGTCCACATTCTCCAATTTCAATCTTTCACAGTAACATATATATACAGTTTCAAAGTTCATAATTTTCTTATCAACAAAAAAAACTAGAATTCTTTTAATACTAGAAGATTTGTACCCGGCTAAGACGGGCTTTTAGCCCTCGAAACATGTTTCGGCTGAGTAAAAATATGGCAAAATCCACTAACAGAAAAAAAAAAAAAAAAAAAAATGCATTACCAAATACAAAATAAATTAATATTGAAAGAAAATAATAAAAAAGAAATGAAACTGCTAATGCGGCTCAATTTAAATATAAAAAACGCTATGAATCAATTGCCACGAACTTTCGTTATCATAAATAACTTTACAGAGGCAAAAAGAAATGAAACAGATGAAGTCATTTTATTGAAATTTATTCCAATCCAGCATGAATAAAATAAAATAAAAAAAAAACTGTCTGAGTTCTTTGATGCCATAACAGAAATCGGATTTCTGCGTTTCGTTTCATTAATGATGAAGAGCAAAAGTTGTATTTTCAAATGCCTCACTTAACATATTCATTGTAATTTAGATTTAAATCAATTTATATCAAGAGTATTTTCCTTCCAAATTTAGTTTACTGTGTAACATTAATGGTGAAAACAAAATTATTAACTTTTTAAATTGCCTATGGTGACCATTTAATTTACTCCTCTAAATGAAATTGAATATGATAAAAAACATATGATTAACACAATTCATAGTAAAATATTTGTTATACCAATATATTTCATTAGTAATTTAAAAAAAAGACTAAGTTTTAAAACTGTATATAATCCCCTTCCTTGACAATATATCTATCATTTTACATATTTGCTCATTTTTCTTATATTTCATAGCTTAAAACAAAATATATGCATTTTCTCCTGTTTTACAATATTTATTAGACAAGTTGTGGTTAGTAAATAATTTAAATTATATTTTTGGTAAAATTTCCATAGGAGTTACATTTATATATGCAATGGAATTTCAGCAAAGCTACAATGGTAATTCAATAAATAACAAGCTAAAAAGCTTTAGGAGTAAAAGCTTTAGCTTTACTAGTTACCAATGTAACACACAATGCCAATAAATGAAGGAATTATCTGATAACCTCCGGAAACAAGTCATAGGAATGAGATGTTTGATGACTGCCTAGTCTGTTGACACAAGCAGGAGAACAGTCAACCAGGTGCACCGTCCAAATTAGTTATTACACTTTCAGCAGGATTGGAACAATTGTTGGAACAGGATTGGAACAATGTCAGTTCAGAGTGAGGGTGCTTGTGGGAAAAACATTGCAATACACAATGAAGTTCAAACAACCTGGAAAACAGTTCACCAGGATTATTCTTCATTACCATGCTTGTCCACATCAGTCAATTCAAGTGGTATGTCCTTCATCATCTACAATCCACACCTTTCATTTGATTTTTAGTGTTTGGTAGAGTGAGATGAAAAAAAAACTTTGAAAAGATAATGATCCCTTGTTGGAAAATGGCATAAAGGAGGAGGTTTAGAAATTGTTAATCAGAAAAATTCTGGGATTTTAATGAGGTTCACCATTGTCTGCTTGGTATGCTGCTGGGTTAGTTAAGTAATAAATTAAGGTTATGTTTTTAAGCAACATGAGGGTCATTTTAGAGCAGACCTCATAATTTTGACCCTTGGTAATATGAGAAGGACAACATCCAATCCGGCACCTCTGCTTCCACACCACACCAATGGGAGGACATCTGACCCTCGATGTCAGATTTAACAAGCATTAAATCCACATACAAGACAGGTCTTTGGTAGAATCGAATTTTGAACCTGCAACTTTCAGATCCTGAAGCCAAGACCTTACTACCAGGCAACAGCGAACCTTATATTCTGCTGGAAAAAAACTTTTAGAGTTACAGAAAATTCACGTTGTTCCAGATTCACAGGCTTGTTATTTACTGAATGCACTAACAGAAAAATGACATAAAACTAATGTTACCTTGCAGGTACTACCATCCATTCGTGTTTCTTCAAACTCCTCACCTAATTTGAATTTTATTTCAGAGGTTTTAAAGGTAGTCGTTGTCTTCAAGATGAAAGTATCACCATCTTGCTTGATTTCAACAACAGGTTTGGACAAGGATCCAGCCTTGCGCATAACAATGTTCACACCTGCAAATGATAATCAATTAATATTATTAACAGGAATAAAACTTGCAATTTCATAAAAACTGTCACTTATGTACAACTATCAAGATCAAAGTTTGTTCCAGTTTGCATAAATGGTACAAGATAACAAATTTTGAAGATATGGCAGCAAAAATGCGAGTCTATAAGTTTTATGAAGCTTTATGGTAAAGATGGTTTATTTTTAATTTCATATACAAAAGTGTATGAAATTAAATCTTCTAGTAAAATTAAAAAGCTTGAATAGTGTATCAAAAGGCAGCTTTTAATGAGATATTAATTAATCAGGGTTCATCAAAATAAAAAAACCCAGCGAGAGTGGTCTCCATAAAACTTTCTTGTATCCTAATGCGATTGGGGAATAAATACACACAGAGCGTCAGTAACATGGACAATTCTCTAACACAACACATGGGGGAAAACGAGTAAGCCGCTTTTTGAGTCCGCCACATTCGTCGTTAATCTTTCTGAGTGAGTGATATACGTGGCTCAGAAATGGTGATTTATTTGAATGAAGGATTTATTTGAAGAGCTCCCATCGAAGGAAGAATTCATTACATATAATGAATAAAGATTTCACAACTTATAATGTATGGAACTGTTTCAGAAAATTCTCAATTGAATTCAGGATAACATACATTAGTATATAATTTTTTGTTTTCCGGTGTTCCATATAATGTTCTCACAAATTAAAGAATATACTATGGATATTCTGCCTATCCTGATAAATACTAGGCATGTAAACGAATTAAAAATAATTTTATTTGGATAAAAATTCCATTTTGAGTTATTTTTTAAACAATATAATAATTCATAACGATCATTGCATGTGTTATTTTGTAGGGAAAAAAATCGCTTTAAAAAGTAAGCAATTTCATATTTTACAAAAGGCTAGGGATGAGAAAAATTATTTTTCAATATATTTTTATTTCTGATTATCAAGTCACATTTTTCAAGCAAATTCGAAAAATAATAAAATTTGAACATGAAGAACCGAAAAGGTTATAGGTTACACCTAAAAGTTATATGCTAAATATTGTTCAACTGACCTAAAACATTAATAATCTTCAACCGGTTCGTTAAAAAATATATATTATCTGCTTTTTTTGCAAAGTATAAATATAAATATATTCTGAAATTTGTTAAAATTAAGGAAAAAATTGCACAACTTTGAAATTCACATCAATGAAATGATTAGGATGGACTCGCCGAATTTGGACCATTTGGACGTTGTTTACTGTACTGTGGTGGAGAAATAATTTTAACGAAAAATAAGTAATTGAATTTTTTTTGTAGCTTATTTATTTATTTTCAGAACGGCGTAATTCACTTTTTATGAAATGGACTTTAAATTAGGAAAAAGCAAATTAAAGTTTAGCAACTTCCTTAATATCAAAAATTTGATTGGGACCTACATTCCTGATGATAAAACAGTGTAACAAATTTTATCCATCTAGCTATTCAAGTTTTTGAGTTATAGTGTTCACATGAACGCGGACAGACTTCCCGTAGACGGATTTTGTACAAAATTTGATAAAAACCTACAAATTATGTGTCAAGATCACATACCAAATTTCATCCCCGTAGCTCTAATAATTTTCGAGTTATCGGTTCACACAGACAGACATAATTCCAAAATTGTGTTTTTCGGACTCAAGGACGTCTAAAACGTGGAGATTCGTCAAAATCTCGAGTTCGAATTTTTTGACGATTACAATATTTTCTCTTTGTATATTTTCCTATACGAGAAGGTAAAAAAATTAAATGTAGAAGGAAACTTGATGCATTTAAGGAATCAGTGACCAGTTTAATTAATGTACTAGTGAAAATCTGAATATAAAACGAATGCCGCTGAAAAGACTATTTCCTTGAAAAAAACCCGTCCCCTCAAATTATCGTACATACAAATTTTAGCAAAAGCATTTCTTCAGAATACGCCTGTTAAAGATATTTATAAGGAAATAAAATATGAATATGCCTTTATAATAAAACAGTTTAATTAAGCTTTTATTATCAAATAAAATGTATTATAATTATCCTTCTAAATAAAATATTACGTTAAAATTACAATTCAATAATATTTCCGAAAGTTATCTCGAAAAGGTGAAAAAAAATTACCTTGATATTACATTTTCATCCTGTACAAATACAGACGCATTCGCTTTAATTATTTGTAAAAAATCATAATATCAGCATAACAAAATATAATTAATCGAAAAAGAAACAAAAAATGTTTTAAATCATCTAAAATCTTATAAGTTTTTATTTAACTTTAAAGAACAGAATCGGTGCTTGGAGCTGCCATCCGGTTAGAGCGAAAACGCTTTCGTACAAAAACACGTGTGAACACTGTCACTCGTTACTATGGGACCATGCGACGATTTGCCGGCGAAACCGGAGCTGCTTCATTGGGGAACGATGAGACGAGCGCGACGGGAACCGGTTACACAAATTTGTCGCACCAGTGTGAACAGCGCCATTAAAGAACACGGGGCCACATGTCGCGTCACGGCTGCAACTTTCGGCGGAAACGCTTCGTGTGTTCGCGCCCTTAGAATGGTGATAAAACTGAATGTGCAATTTGAATGCCCTTTTTTCAACCGATTGAAACCAAAATTGGACAAAGATCTACAATCAAGATAAGAAGACCATATATCAATTTTTATTCATCTAAGCCATAGGTTTTGGGAATTATCGTGTCCATAAGTATGCGATTATACAAACCGACAGACAGTCAACCCTGATGACGGATTTGGTCCAAAATTTGATATAGACCTACATCAGACATGATACAGGCTTGGAACAAAAAAAGCTGAACTTCACAAATAATGAATCATGCCAAACATAAATACCGAGAAGTAAAATAAGTATGATTAATTGAACAATAAAATGAATAAATTTATACAAAAATACTTGAGATAATAAAAATATCTTAGAATTATTAGGAAAAAAAATTAATAGAAGAAAAATTGAATTCGTAGTAAGTTTTGTTAAATTATAAACTTAGGTAAAAATGATCCAACTATAAAATATGGCCATGTGAAATTTTTTTCCATTTATACATTATTTTTAATCCTTTTGTTTTTTACTTTTTGAGCTAACAGTACAAGCTTTCTTTTATGCTTCAGTCTCCTATTTTCATCCATTTCCAAATTTTTTCATTACTCTTTTTCTTTGATGGGGGCTCCCCCCCCCCCTCCTCCATTGCTGTTCTCTTACTATCAAATTCCTCCTGGTAGCATTTGCTTGATGACCTTAAATTTTTGCACGTGTTGCTATTTGCATCATGCAAAAAATCGTTTTTTTTCCCCTTCCTAAAATACTCAACAGCAGATTGCCCTTTGCTCATCATTTTGTATTTAACATTCTGAATTGAAGAGTATGTTTCAATATGCATTCTTCCAGATCTTTTATCTATCAGATCTGACATTATGTTGAAATGTGCTCACGGCGCGAAATTTTTGTTTGCGTGCTACTCACGTCTTTTGAGCACGCCACACCCTCCAACACATTAACAAAAATTTTAATGCAGATTTGCATCGATCCCAAGAATAATAAAATTCGATGTCGAAAAAGCTGGAAATGTGTCATGTCTGCTACATTCCTGATGATAAAACTATGTATCAAATTTTATTCATCTAGCTATTTAAGTTTTTGAGTTACCATGTTCACATGAACGCGGACAGACGGCCAGACAGATTTCCCGTGGACGGATTTAGTCCAAAATTTGAAAAACTTACAAATTATGTGTAAAGACCACATACCAATTTTCATCCCTCTAGTGTTAGCCGTTTTTGAGTTATCATGTACACAGACAGACATAATTCTAAAATTGTGTTTTTCGGACTCGGGGAGGTCCACAAAAGCGATGTTGGGACAGATTCCGAAACTTTCCGCTATTCTACACGGTTTCGAATTAAAGAAATATATTCCTCTGCAAGAAATGGTAAAAATACCCGATTAAAATGGTTCGTTATTGTATCCACATCATTTTACATCGCAACCCAACTTTTTATTGATTATAAATTTTGCGCATTAGGCATGTACTTTTTTTTAATGAAAATTATTCCTGGTTCTTCTCTTTTTATTAACTTGACTTGACAGCAGTTCCAAATAATGCATGCGCTTTATAAAAATATTATTTGCTTTTTTTTTTTTTGCTGCTTAATAGGAATTTTTGATGAATGAAAATAAATAATGTGACTTTTTCGGCTTACTTATATCTAGTCTGGAAGCCTAGTTTCTGTCTTGTTTCTTTTCTCTCCTCACATATCAAACTAAAAGGCGGGAAATTTAGTTTTATTATAAAAACTTCTCGTATGATTCAGAGCTGAGTAGATCGCTTGTTTGTTAGGGAGAAGTTTTTGAATTTTCCTCTAGGTCGTAAACTAAAGATTTAAAAACGCCTCTTTCGAGAGCAAATGTAATAGTTTTACAGAAGAATTGTAAAGTAAATGCAATGTCTGGTTTTGCTGTTGTCGGATTACGATAAATGCGAGAAATTTGAAATGCAAAATCATTTTTTTTTTCACTCATTTCCGAAAGATCCTGATGTTAAGGAAATTTGGATTTGCAGATTGGAAAAAAAAATCTTTAATGACGCAAATGTTTGAATTTTTCTCTCAGCACTTCACGACTATTATCGTGATTTAAAATCTGAATTGCTTGGTTTCCCTGCAAACAGGGTTGCGGTGATTTAAATCAACTGATTTTTTTTTTTTAAATCACTGATTTAAATAACTTTATTTTAAATATCAAGTTAATCTGCTTTAATGAAATAAAATTGTTCATGTATCTTTAAATAGTGATTTTAAAATATTTTTAAATGTATATTTAAAAAAAGAATATATAGAACATAAAAAAAAATATTTCATTGAATTGATGTAAGTAGAGTACTTTCCATATCTTTATTTTTGAGAACGCAAGCAAATTAGATTTTAACCCTTTGCGGCGCAAGGCAATTATTTTTTTGAAATATGATGAGAAAACATCATGAATGGGTTTAGTTTATTGTCTAGACATAGAATCTACAAAAAAAAGTTTTTTTAAAAAACTTGCTTCATTCCGGGAGGGGGGGGGACCCTTTAGGGTCACCCCCTCATGAGAACCACCTTAGATACAGCCACCTTGATACACTCGAAAATTATTGTTGAATCTTACAGAAAATTATAAATTAAAACTTCAAGAATATTGGAGCAAAATTTTCGAGTTACTTTGTTAAAACTGTTAAACGTCCAGAACTAAAAAACTTCTTATCTCCAAGTCGAGGAATTTTCCCAAACTTTATCTCTAATAATTCTTATTCTGAAACAAAATTTCTTAAGACTGCTATATACATTCTAAAAGGAGTACTATTAGCCCTATCCTAAACCTATTATTTTCCATTTATAGTTGAATTTAACGGTTGAGAAGCGAGTGAAATTAGGTGTGCCAGTAACTGACACACTTCGCAGCAAAGGGTTAAATAAATCTCTAATGAGCAACACAATAAAATGCAAAGTATGAGATACTCCTTTTTTTATAAAATAAAATAAATATTGTGAAAGGATCATGTTCACAAAGAAAGAACATAATAAAATGCAGTGAGTTTCATTTTAATATTGGAGAAAACTAAATAGTGTTGGGGACAACAAAGTTTTTATATTGCAATAATGTTCAAATGTAAGATAATTAAGTAATGCATATAAATGCTCCAAAAGATATACAAACATCTACATAGTGCATTTTAAACTATGATCTATAAATCACTTGTTTCTGAAGGGGAAATTCCCTTTCCTGGGTACTTAAGCGTTCTGCGCATTCATTTCTGCCCTTTTTCACGCCAGCATGTAAGCTTTCAACAACAACGCGGCGCTCGGGCGTAAACTTCTGAATACTGGTCATGGAGCTACGTAAAAATTAAGTACTTTACCTATGAAGAAATAACGCCTGATGCCTCAATAAAAGAAGATTTAAACAAATATCGTCTCTTCCTTGAACAAAATGGACTGCCTTTCACCTTTTCAAAGCCTGATCTTATATATATATATATATATATATATATATATATATATACAGTAGTCTCCCTACAACGAAATTTTTGATCGGAATGTTAAATAACATTCAAAATATTCTCCATATAACGAAGTGTTGTCTCCCTATAACGAATTTTTTCAGATCTTTTCGATTTTTGTCATTTGTGAAGAAAGTTGATAGTTTCTGTGCAACCAATTCGCTCACACGTGCCTGTTTCTGGAACCACTCACTCTTAAAAGGTGAAAATTTTTCTGAAAATTTAACATCACGAAATGCAAAGCAATGCGAAATAACGGAATTTTTCAAGTAAAATAAACGTAAGTACATATTATTCTCTAAATTGGTGAATTGTCTTAACTTTTGAGCATTTTATTTATACAATAAAAATTAGTATAATTTTAAGAAATTTATAATATATATTAGTTCATTTTTAATTGAAAATCATAATTAAAAACATTTGAACTTATAGCAGTATTGAAAAGTTTGGAACATTTACTTAAATAACTGCAAAAATCTCTTAATCTCCATATAACGAATTTTTCAATTGGAACCAAGCGATTTCGTTATAGGGAGACTCCACTGTAACGCTCATTGTCTAATATACAAATGTTAAATATATATATAGTTTTAAAAAAATCATTAAAATAAAAAAAAATCCGATTTAAATCAAATAAATCGATTTTTTTTTGGAAAAAAAATAAAAAAAAAATCAACAACCCTGCCTGCAAATAATAATAACAGTTCCGAAACCAAAAACTATTCCAATATTATTTTTATCATCAAATGAAATGATGAATCAAAGATTTAATCAGTTACAGATGAACACTCTAAATTAGAATGGAACATAATCTGATTTCTCAATTGTACGAAAATAAGCTATTTGAAACCACTTTTGTAAACTTTTGAAACTACTCGCCATCGAAGCGGAAATATTCCAATTAGAGGTATTTAATATACGTTTTGTTATTATTATTCTGTTTAAAACATAGCAATTAGACAACCGTTTATTACTAATATTGCACGCAAATATTGATTACTGCATTGCTCGAGAGATTTTATTTAATATATGTTTATTATTCTGGGTGTGAAAATGTAATATATATATATTAAAGATACAAAATATATGTATATAATTCAATTGCGAATTGTGCGATGAAAGCAATTCTGCAAAAAATAAGTTATTTTTGCTCATATTTATCAAAAATTACAAGTTAATTTTAAGGAATTTCTCAGAGATTATTTGATTTCATTTTTTACTTCATGAAGTAACTGAAAGACTGTAATTTTACCGAATGTGTAATTTATAATCGCAAGTAAAATTATTCTTAACTCTCCAGTTTCTTAAAAATTATCCAGTGTCTCAGATAAATTTGTTTTTAAAAATTATATACCATACGACCTAATTATTTCTTACAAAGAGGTCATATCAGAAAGATACTGAATTTTATTAAATTTTCTATTAAACACTCCAAATTTTTATTCTTTCGTAATTTGTTACTCTTTAACAACGTTTCCAGAAAAAGTCAGACTTAATAAAAAGTTTTTCGGTTGCTAAAAAAGCACTGAAACATAATATTTATTCCGTTACGAAACACTGGGACGAAGCGATGTGCACCCAATGCGACGTCATCAACTCATTCCCTCTCTGTGAGCCTAACCTTTATACTCTCAAGTAACCTTGGTCTAAAACGTGAAGGTTCATCAAACTCTTGAGATCGAATTTTTTGACGATTACAAACTCTCTTCGTATACGAGAAAGTAATTAGACAACATATGGTCAACTCTCACCGAATTTGGCCTGAAACATAACACATTCTCCCAGCTTTCTTCAAAGTTGCTAGAGTTACAGAAATGCTACAATTTTCAACCCTACTCTATAATGAGTATCAACACACTTGCAAAATAGTGATCCACCGGTAGGTCACTTAATGAATATTTCATTTACTCACTGCATCAATTATAACTTACACAAACAAAAGCTTTTTGTACACATGCCCACTGGTGGGTCCTACAGTTGGAAGAGAAAATAACAGCTACAGACCGTGATGTCCCAATGGTGGGGCAAACAAAACATCAGCCATAAGACTAAAGAACATGCAGTAAACAATAAAAAATAGCTTTTCTATTCTTAAAATTTCTAAATCAGTTTATTTTTGGAAAAAAATAAATAAATAAAATGCGCCAGAGAGTACTACAGTAGAATTTTTCATATCATGAATTTATTCAAGACAACTTGTGAAAAGTGCTGGTCAAGTTCAGCGGCAAATTGATTAAAAAGCAGTTTTGAATATCTTGAATGATTACTGTGATATTTTGAATGCTAAGATCATCCATTTATATGGGAATTACTCGACTTCAAACGTAATTTCTGTAGGATTTATTATGCCATATTTATGATATGCCGTTTCTTTAGTTTCACTTTGCAAGTAAATTTGTTTCTGTCTTATTTAATCTACTTCCACCGTTGTTCAAGTTAGCACTGAACCCACAAAGGATTTCACAATACAGATCCCTCATCCATGCACTTGTCACCTTTCAGTTTTAGACTCGATTCCTTTTTCTAAGAATTGCGGCGTTGAGAACCAGAACTGACCAAACCACAATGTTCATTAAGCTTAGGTAGGCATCATATTGAAATGGAAAACGTGTTGTCTGGAGATATAAGGAAAAGAACATTTCGTCCTCCATTTTCATTAGAATTAAAGCTGCAAGAATGAAAAAGGATGCAGGAGACTGCAAATGACGAGAGCTCCAAAGTCCAACAAGGGCTAACATGCATAGATTAAATGGCAGTTTGGGGGATGGAAAATTACTTTTCAATTCTTAACTTCTAAACAATTGTAGCCCAAAAAAAAACTTTCAATACAAAAGTTGTTCGTTATGAGAAGGTGGCAATTCGCCTCATTTGAATTTTCTTTCTATCTTCAATCGTAAGGGAGTTATGGGGAAATGAAAATTTCATACACCCCACCAGCATTTCCATCTCCTTTCAGTCGGATAGCTCATCTACGAACTCTGCCGAGATTTTCACCATCCTTACAACATATCCCTCCCAAGATAACAAGGGCAAATGGTTATACATACATATAGGGTTCTAGGGGTTATGATCGGTGAAGATCTGCGGCAATTTTCCGGAAGTCGTGTCATGAGAACCATCGCAATAGGTAGACTTCCTATAAGGAATCTACCAAATATGATGCTTAGCTTAGGTGAGCGAAAATTGTACTTCAATTCACTCTGGTTTTTAATGTCTTAAATTAATTAACTTGATATCTGTTTTTCACAGACTAAAAATATTTTTCATTAAAACTCTAGCCAACGTCAAACAGCTATTTCTATGTATTTTTGGGAAACAATAATAAATAAATACATAAATAGCCCCCCCCCCCCCAAAAAAAAACAGTAGTTGCGTTTCAAGGGATTTTCTTTGTTTTTCAAAACTGCTGTTTGCTATTATGAAATGCTGACACTTTCGGCTAGTAGAAGTTTTATAGTATAATAAAAGTCGGATAGAGGTTGAAGGAATGCTTAACAAAAAATTATCATTATTCTAAATCACTTAACTTATATGCCCATGAGTCAGTAGATCTGATATTTTTCAAGTTATTAATTAAATTTCCATCATTCATGTAAGTTATAATTCAGTAATAAAATTATGTTTATCTAAAGCATTCTATGAATCCCCAGTTGAATCAAAGCAGAAAGCGCCATAATTAAATAGTAGAGAAAACAAAACAATCAACTGGTCAATCAATTTAAAGAAAGGAAAGGTTTTTCTGAAGAGCTTTTAAGAGAATTGCCCCACCCAGTCCAACTACAACGACATTTGGAGAATTTTGATTTTCTCAATGATGCCAGATAATTGTCGTACAACGTGACAAGTTGCAGTGGACACTTGCTTCATTTTTAATGTTATAAGCTTTTATTCAACTTGATTGCCGTATCCTCAAATCTTGAGATCGATTTCTTACCCACTTCCAATCGAGCTACAGCTTTGAAATTTAGCACAGTGGTAGGTTTCCGGTGACAATACAATATTATGCAAAAAAATTTGCAATCTATACCTATTTTAAACCTAAAAAAACGATATTAAAATTTTAGTCCTATATTTGGGCGATAAACTTTGGAAGGTGGTAACCTCACGTTACCTAGGGTTGTAAGAACAACACGAAGGTAACAGAGAATACGCTATACTTCCGGCGCTGTACCGATGAATGACGTAATAGCTCGTGTTTCTACATGTCTTGGGTTTATTTTCTATTAGAATTCGCTAACAACCAGATTGTTTTTTACTTCATGAGCGCCAAACGTTTCGCACTCAAAGCAAAAAGAGGAAGTTGTGTAGATTGATTTTCTTTTTTTCTTCTATTACATTGTTGATAATAATTTTAAGTTATCACGTAATATATTACGGATTTATATTTCAGAAAGTTAATGTCATTAAATCATTTTAAAAATGTAATTGTACATATGTATATAATAATTTTAATATGTGTTTTATATTGGAGAATTCAGTAATTGAATTTGGTTTACTACGCCTAATATGTCGTATGTATTCGTGTCAGCTGTCACTCAAAAGCAGAAAATAAAATTAAAAAAAAATTAAGGTACAAGCTTTTATTCATGCGAAAAAATGAATGCAAAAGTTGAAAATAATTTTTCTGATTACAATAAAATGCATGGTTTGAATAAAAGCGTGGGCGCCTTATATTTTGTGTATATTTTCTTAAACAAATGGAATATTCCTAGAAGGTAAAGGCGCTCACGCTTTTATTCGAACCATGCATTTTATTCTAATCAGAAAAATTATTTTGAACTTTTGTCTTCATTTTTTCGCATGAATGAAAGCTTATACCTTAAATTTTGTTTTTATTTATTTTATTAAATCTTTATCGGAGGCAATTCTTGTACTCACGATAGTCTCCAAACTAACAGAATCTCTACTACTGCAATTCTGCTGCTTAATCTGCTGTATAATGAGTTTAGTTTTCAATACCAAAATTAATTTAATTCGATTATTCTTTGCAAAGAACTGATAATGAATGAAAAAGATTACTCAATAGCCAACAACAAATGTTTATTTTTCTGCATTTTTTGGTGGATTGACAGCAACAGGGAAACTATTTTATCAACTGATAGAAAATTCTCCCAGCCAGAATGGACGAAGATATTTGGAACAATCGTTGATACTGTACGTTTCTAGAAATCCTCCTTCTCCCCCCATGATTTCCCATAAATACTATTTATGGCAAAGGATGCATGTTGTATTTTATGCTCAAATAAATACAAATGCGATTCAATTTATATACGGAGGGTAGAAGAAATAGTTTGTCAATTAACACACAACAAATTCCACATACAAAAAGTATTTGAAACACAATTCACTTCAACTTATGCCATCTTGTAAATATATGCTTCGAATAAAATTTAATAGCGGTTAACAAACCCGATAAGTCAAGAGAAGCAATTTTCCTGTTAAGATTATCTCTGATTTATTATAAAAATACGATTTAACCTTCATTTTGTTCATCAAAAACATTTTCAAAATAGAGAAGCAGCATGACTTTTTAGAAAGCCACAAATACGTACTGATCGGTTCAATATTCCGAGACTAGCACTTTTGGACGATTTTACATCGGAAAGGGGTGTCAGGCAATGAAAGGAAGATGAGCGCATTTCCGGAGTCCTTTGTTAGATCACGCCGAGTAAAATGTAAACATCACCCTTCCATTCTTCACTTTCCCCCTATTTTGATGAAAATAACTCCGCCCGGCGCATGCGCAAAAGCGTTTTCCGAATCCGTTGCTAAACAATAATTTGTTTTATGGGACAGCCGAAAATATGCACTTGCCTTTCATTTCCTTCATGTAACTATATATTTAACGCAGAGACATTTATTATATGATATAACGCATTAATTTAACATCAATGAAAACATCTGTACTGATTTACAGAATTTTTTTAAAAACTGTCTATCTCAAATCATCGTATCATCTGGATTCGATTTCTACTATTCCTCCAATCCTATAAGATTTTAGCGATTCTAGTCTAGTAGACCTTTTCATAATATTCACCATTTTCCTTCAAACGAATGTTTTAATAAGTCAATGCGTGCCATTGCTAAAGAAACATAAAGAGAGGAAAGAAAGTGCTTCGTCATGAAACAGACATCATGCTTCTCCTCAAAAATGTGAAAAGGAAGTATTTGATTATGCCACTCATGAGTATTGTCGAATGATGCACAGAGCACTAAATATTAATCAGTACCGGATTTTTGACGAAATCTTTTCACAAATAATTCAATGGAAAGATCGCCGTTATATTATCATTACTTTCCATCCAACATTAGCGGTCTTCCCACTTCAAAAAGCTACATATGTCAAATTTCGAGTGGAAGCACAGAGTGGGATGGTTGTTATTTTGAAAGTGAGTAATCTTTTGAAGATTTATTTAGTTCTTTAACCTCTGCGACTTTTTGGTTGACGCCAATCTTCGTGAGAGGAAGTCAATAAACCTCGACAGGAAGCCGGCATTTCTGCTACACGAATTTATCTTGATAGAGGTTCTTGTCGCCTCGTTGAAGAATCTACGCAAAATAACAGGAATTCACGTCTGAATGACTCAGCGTTAAAATAGAATGTTTTAACTTTTGCAAGTAATATTTACCATAAATTTTCGGTAAGCAATATTTACCATAAATTTTATAATCTTCAATTTTGTATAAACTCAACAGCTCAAAGTTGTCTAAATCTATAGATAAAGAAAAACAAAAGTATCAAGCAGGGAAAAAAAAAAACAATATAGAACCAACTCTTTTGAAAATTATGCAAAAAGCAGCTATTTATTTATTTCAGTTGTTAAATGGAAGGTTCAGAGTTAAAATGTACAAAGTCCATGAGATTCATTTCTGAGAAAACAGATCTCAAAGTTGGTTGATTCCGTGGTAGTTCCGATTCGTGGGACTACCGATAGCAATTCTCTTCCCCTAACCTCCCTCTTGAAAAAGGGCTTAAGCTGTCATTCTAAGAATGACAGCTGTAAGATAACCATTATGCCATTAAATATTCTCCGAATATTTTTCGAATCATCCCAGTGAAAACACAGAGATTCCCTTTAATTTTTACTTCGTGATTTCTATACAGATTTAATTTTTATGTGCACATCATGCAACAAAAATCTGCTGATTTGGTCATAATTACACTTTTTCTGTATAAAAACCATTGTTATACAAAACTCATTTCTATAGAGAATTAAAAAACATTATACTATAAACGTTATCTTAATTTTTCAAAATAATACAATATTTAACATAAGAAAAAAAATCCTCGGTTTTCTTTGTTATTTTAATGTTGGAAATTGTTTTTAGAAATTTATTCTAAGGAAAATTCAATATACAGTCCCGATCATCCGAGTTAATGTGGACCAAGCTCACCTAGAAAACGGGAAAAACTCAGATAAATGGGATTTACATAAATCGTCACTAATTAAGGGGATGGAATGTAAATTTATACACAATTTATTAATTTTTATGGTACTAATTATAGTTCTTATGATGTACTCTTCCAGAGCTTGTACAAAATGGGGAATGATACTGTTCATTTAAAGAAGTCCTTGAGAGCTTTTTTTTTTTGGGGGGGGTAAATGTCTCTTAGCAGCAATGGTACGCTATTTTGTTAGTATTATTATCAGAATTGCTGGTGTAACCTCTTCTTGCTGCTCAATGTAAACGGTGCCCGGATAACCGAGACTATGTATGTAACAGTAGTCTACATATATGTATGTAGCAGTTACCCATCCCTCACTAAAAACCTTCGCTAATATCACAATTTTGATGTGGTATATGCAAATATGTATACAAACACCCACACACCAATATATTTTATACAATAGAGTTCCGGTTATCCAAAAGGCTTGGGATAACCAGATAATGCTAAAAATATTCTTATTACTAATGCTGTAAAATAAATAGCTGTAAGCAAATCTTTGTGTTAATTTATATATTGACTTATATATGATTCTTTTGATTGTAAGCTGCATAAAGCGCTCTTCAAAAGTGTTTCATTTTTAAGTTTTCTTTTCCCCTCTTTTTGAATTGGTAAGAGAGGTTTCCTCATCTTCCCCCCAATCGGAAATCCCACGATTTTCATGTACATCGGAAGTCCCACGACACCAAGTTGGTTAGTTGCATTTAAAATAACATGGACTTCTAATTGTTCTTGCTGCCTGGTGGATACAAGTTGAACTATGGACTTGAATCATTATTACACAGAAAATATAACAATCATTTATCAAGCCAGCTTTAATTTTCATTTATTTTATGTGAATGTTCCAAATTTTGAACAGTCATGAATCAATATTTAAATTGCAATATCAGTTCCTTATTGTGAAACTGTCGATTGTTTCTATCATTTCCTTTTTATTTTATAACTTTATTCAAACTAGAGCAAAAATATAGAAAATGCGCGATGCGTTGGGATTTAACCAGAGCGTGTGAATCCTAAAATAATAACTTCCGGGCATTACTATGAATCTCAGAGAGAAACTGGCATCACAATTTCAAATTATGTACCTTATTAACCAATATTGAATATTAAATCTTATTCAGACATAACACAGGCTTGGAACAAAAAAAGGCTGAACTTCATAAATAATGAATCGTGCCAAATATAAATACCGAGAAATAAGTATGATTAATTGAACAATAAAATAAATAAATTTATACAAAAAGTGCTTGAAATATAAAAAATATTGTAGAATTATTTTATAAAAGAAGATTAAGAATAATAAAATCCGATGCCGAAAAAGCTGAAATCCGCGGAAATGTGTCTTGTCTGTAGTTTTTAGTAGATATTATAGAAAATATGGTAAGTGGAAATTAGAATTCCTACTTTTCATGAATACTAGAATTCTCTGACGGGTGGGAGGAGGAATATCTTCACTGACGTCAGGTTACTACAGCATCATCAATATTGATGAAAACCTGTACAAACTTCTATGTACGTAAGTATCTATTTTTTTAATGTACGTAAGTATCTATTTTTTTTTAAAGATAAAGTAAGAAATAAAATCAAACCAGGTAACAAAATTCCAAAATATGTCAATCTTTGATCACGTAAGTAAAAATAATTTCCTCGTATCTTAATGCGTATAACATTTCCTAGATTATTTTTACACATTCATCCTTTGTTCTGTTATGAGGGAAAAATACGAATAAGTAATATAATAGAAATATGAAACAATTAAAATAGCAATGCGATACAAACGCAACATTCTCAAAAACAGCGAAGCTTTTATTTATAAAACCAGCGGGAGTGGTCTCCCCTAAACTTTCTCGTATACTCCTAACACATGTAGAGAAAACTAGAATAATAAAAGGCGTCAAATAAACTTCCGTCGCAAGTAAACCAAAGTTGGAACCACGCGTGGTTTGAAGGATCAAAACAAATTCAAATCCTCTGCTCATTCTTTTGCGCAACAGGACCTGGCGAGACTCCCTAAATATTTGCTTCCTTACAAAATCACTCCAGAATTTGTTTTTGGCAAACTGCCAAGTTTCGGAGCGTCCTTTCCTTGCACAGGCATTGCCACTAGTAGGCATGCGCAGGGAGTTGAACAAGTATGCGATTATACAGACCGACAGACAGTCAACCCTTTGACGGATTTGGCCCAAAATTTTATACGTACCTACATTCATGACGATAAAACTGTGTACAAAATTTTATCCATCTGGCTTTTCAAGTTTTTGAGTTATAGCGTTCGCATGACCTCGAACATACAGACAGACAGACTTCCCGTTGACGGATTTTGTCCAAAATTTGATAGAAACCTACAAATTATGTTTAAAGACCACATACCAAATTTCATCCCCGTAGCTCTAATAGTTTTCGAGTTATCGTGTTCACAGACACACACACAGACAGACATAATTCCAAAATTGTGTTTTTCGGACTCAGGGAGGTCTAAAACGTGGAGATTCGTCAAAATCTCGAGTTCGAATTTTTTGACGATTACAATACTTTCTCTTTGTATACTTCGTATACGAGAAAGTAAAAATGTAAAAAGAGATCGTAATAAAATTGTTTAATTACAATGATCACTTTTTGCAAGAGAAGATCGAAATCAGAATCGGGTCAATCTAGATAAGAGAACTTTGAAAAAAGTTTCCAATGAAAAATAAAATCGGAAATCCTCAATCGTCCTTAAATATGAATTTAACAGGTTTAACCACCGGTGGGTCAGCAAACTTCAGAGCCGGCGTGAACGTGTTTAAGTCCTCGATTTTTAGTTCCTTGTAGCAAGAAATCTCTTGGAAACCACTCAAAAGCGTTGGAATAACGCTCGAAGAAAATATTCGTACAACCTACTTCTCTTAAATATGTTTGATTCGTTTATTGCAGAAACCACAAGAGTCTTTTTTTTTTTCTTCAAAACTGCGTTCATGCTTGTTTTCACATTCTAAAGGGGGTATTTACATAATGAATGAAGAAATGACAAGAGTCAAGTATAGGTATTTAAAATCTACCAGATAAAAAAAAATTAATCATTCATTAAAAAATTAATCGTTTTTTTTTAATCCAGCATTTTGATATTATTGACTCATGTGGTTTCTGCAATCAACGATTCATTTGAACCAATTCGGTTAATGAAAAACTGCACGTGCATCTGAACAGATTTCAGCGCCTAATTAATGATTTTGACTATCAATAATTACGATTAATGATAATGATGACTTAAGTATAAAATGTGCGTACTTTTTCGTTATTATACATCATATTTAAAGTGATTCTAATTTATTACACAAAGTAGTTACTCTTTAGAAAACAATTCTTCGACAGATGGTTATCAATATACAATACATCAGAATACATTCAAAAGCCGGACTGCAATAGGATAAGTATTAAAATTCTAAAACAGCCAGACATGTAATCGTTTTTTTTTAAACTAGAATAATGAATCTAGAGACGCAGAGTCTGCAGTTTAATTAGTCGTCTAACTAAATATAGCATCAGTTCAGTTGAAAATTGGGACATCTTACTTTTACCAGGAACGGGTTTCTTCGGCTTAAAATTCAACAATAACCCATTTGTTAATGGGTATATTAAAGGCTCGCGACAAGCTCCATCATGCAATTAATTCATTTATTATTGATTTACACGCAACGTCAGTCCCAAAAGTATTTGGAAACATTAAAAATGCTCGTGTTGGGTCCTTGCCATTTTATTAAAATGTGCATAGCTTAGAACAATTTCCTAAATAAAAACTTCTCAGAAATTTAATTACTTTACCCTTTTTTTAAAGTGTCAACATAACACCATTAAGTTGAATAAAGAATAAACTATTATAGACAAATACGATTTTTGTTCGTTGTTTCCCTATATGCACAAATGCTTTCATGAACTATTTTGTGACACCGCCCGACAAAAATGATCCAGTAGTATCCAGCCTCTAAGCATTATTATGTTAAAAAAAGAAAATGTAGTAGCAAGACTTTATTACAATACTCAATATAAATGTTAGCAAAGCTCCTTTTGAAGAAAGAAAATTTTCAGTGACCAATTATAGATTTCATTGCATACACATTCCGGTAAGATTTTGTCTATTCAACAATAACAATAAAGTCGAGTTTTATAACTTCACACAATCTTAACACCTACCTGATTAAACAGTCGTAAAAACACCTCAACGTCACTTGTGAAACATATAACTGTGTCTTAAAATTTGAAATACAATTCTCGGTGCATTTTACAACCAGGAGAAATAAATATCTGGTGGACAATAAATCCTTTTACGACCAATTTTAAATTCATTCTTGGAAGAAGATCAAATCAACCTTTACGCGAGATTTACAGAGAATCATTTCGAATTTTGTGTCAAAACGGTTCCAAAACAGAAAAGAGTTTCGTGGGTATTAAAATTTGATACGAGCTCGAGGAAAAAAAACCAACTGTAAAAGAGAAACAGGAAAAAAAATTATATATATATATATATATAATTATAGGGAGTCCACTCAAAATGTTGCCCAATAGCTAATTTCTAAACCATCAAAGACAGGCATGCATTTCTAATTCGAAAAATGCTTTAACTCACGAAAAAAATTACGAAGTCTAAATTTTTATACATTTACTGTTAGTCATATTTAATAAAATATTCTCGAGACACTAACATTTTAAACAAAAAAAGTTCCACTATTCTGCGACGAAAACTGAACGAGTTATGGAGCTTCGAATTTCATAATCTTAAACCGATCAGCCGTGTCAAGCAAGCGCTGCGCGTTGATTGGAGGATCTTCTTCGAGTCGGACAATGAAATGATGTAATATCGTCTAAAACAGCGAATTCAAATGTTCATCAACTCAGTCATAGTCGCATCACAAACGCAACTGCGCATGTCACCAAAAGGCACGCGGTTTTAAGCTTATCTACTACGCCACGTACTTCTTCAGCCCGTAAAATTCGCAAAGGATTCCAAAATTAAATTTGCACGACACAACTGATGAGTATCACGCGAGTATAAGTTGACTCCATTCTAAAAATGAGCAGTTTCTTCTCTCTTTAACAATCCTTCACAAGAAATCGTTATTTATATTAATGTTCAGCATTCGCAGACATAGTTCTAAACATCATTATTCAAAGACAATAAAAGTACAGAAAACTGTCAATTAATGCAATAAACTGAAAGAACTGGTAATTTAAGAAGAAAAATTATTTTTAATTGCAGTCTTAAATATAAAATACAACTTGTTACTTTCCCGCCAATATCGTCACGTTAAGGTCACTCGTGTATTGGCCTTAAAGGTAAGTCCAATGAATGATAAACAAGTTAACCTTGAGAACAGAATAAATAAGACAAAAAGGGTTAGCGATAACTGATCTCCTCCGCTGTATGAATCATACAGTACAGAAAAACTTGGGTCACATCAAATTTCTCTCGTCGTAGTAAAAATAAAACTGCCGCAATGTAAAACTTTTATAATTAAATAAGAAATACAAACATGATACAGGCTTGGATAAAAAAAAGCTGAACTTTATAAATAAAGAATCGTGCCAAACATAAATACCGAAAAGTAAAATATATATGATTAAATGAACAATAAAATAAATTTATACAAAAAGTGCTTGAGATATGTAGAATTACTATATAAAAGAAAATTAGGAATGATAAAATCCGATAAAGAAAAAGCGGAAATCCGCGTTTCCGCGGAAATGTGTCATGTCTGGAAATATTTTTAAATTTCAAATTTGTTGATCTCTACAATTCTAAGAGAAATATTTTTAACTGTGCTCGGAATGCCATTGTTTCAGCTATGAACATTTTTTTAGTAAAGGTAAAAAAGTAAATAAACCGGGAAATGAAGCGAGAGGAATAGATCGTCACATTATCTGAAATGAATGAAAAGTCATTGGTACTTTCTATCTGATACATAAAAGCTGAAAACGAATTATTTTATATCACAATTTAAAAATTACATAAAAGCAAGTCCTGTTAAAAAGACATTACACATCAAGATTTGGTGGCAAAGATTGAACATCAAAATTGACCACCCTATTACAACAACAAAAATCACAACTGTAAATTCAGAAAATAACTTAAAATATTCAATAGTAAATCCAGCCTGCAGCCCCCAGAGCTAACCAAAAATTCTTGATTTTTTTTTTCTCCCCTTCAAATCACTACACCTGTGTGTTCTTAATCCCTTAGGGAAAACAAAGCCGTGGCAACCTAGCTTTCTGGCTTCGACCAGGATTTGACAAGATCGAAAATTTCCCCACTTTTGTAGTCATTCCACACGTAGGCGTTGACGCAGTCGAAAACATTTTTTTGGCTAGTTATTTTATTGTGTTTTGTATTAAATTATCGAAAGCATTGTAGTGTCCATTGTGATCCTTATCGTCAGGTGAGTCAAGTTAAAGTGTTTTGACTTAAATAAGCCATGAGGTCACGACGATACAAAATTTTTATGACCTCAGCTCCTCCTCCCCGACCAAAATCCTGGATTCGCCACTGAGAATATTCATTTAGATAGTAGTATTTTTTATTTAACACCAAGGGTTCAACATTCGCATTATTAAGAACTGACCTTATCTATTAAAGTACTGAAAAATAAATAATGGACTCACTTTTCGGCCATTTCACAATTCTATTACTAGACAAGTGTCAGTTTAGAATGCAGAAATCATATTTCTCATATTTTATAATTATTCCTTGATCGACAACCTCTTGATTTCATTAATTTATTTTCAAAGTAGATTATATTTTTATGACGCCATCTTAATGCAAACTAAATAAAATTTACAATAGATATTAATTATATGAATTTTTTTTATATTAACTACAAATATCACAACACCTATGAAATGCGTTTCCTTACCAACATTGATTCCTTTTTTTTTTTTTCATTCAATAAATTGTAAATTTAGCAGTAAAAAATAATTTTAAAAAATTCTGTTCAATTATCCTTTTCCCATGATTGTATTTACAAAATATTCTCAAATTCAGTTTCTCAGCAACCAAACTTTCACATATTCGCATTGGAGAACAACCATATTTCACATTTTTTCTCCAAGCTTTTAGTGAGCTTACTCCACATCAGATCTGTTTTCTTTAAACGGGCTCTCCACAGAAAAAGCAACTCGAACAGAGGGTAGATCGTAAATAACTTCCTCAAGCACATAAACCTAAAAATAGAGCTGTAAAGCATTCCTTTGGGACCGGAACAGGATAATCATTATGCAATAAATTAAAATACCTAAGAATTCGATTAGTAGACGCACCATAACTCGGATTACTACACCGATAATATTAATAATTAATTAATATCCAATTAACGATAAGAAATCTTTTCACCGGCATAGCTCAACTCATTAATTACAATTATAAAATACAACAGACCAACAGTTGGCTTCTGTTTGGAATCTCAGGAATTATAACGAATTTTGATTATATAATGACACATTCATAAATTGAACCTTTAGATAAATCGAAAGAACTTATTAGTAGATACATGTATTTGGTTCGACTTGTTTCATGTTTGTGAAGATGGAATTTTTAAGATAAATTTTTCACCCACTTCCTGGGGTTCCCAGTCTGTGGTACGCGAAAGTAATGTTGGTGATGGTGGAAAACACAAAACATAAGGGATTAAAAAATATAAAATTTTGTTTCCCCAAGTTCGTGTCAAAAGTGAAAATTATGCAAGCCCAAAAGCCTATGGTTAGCAGTAAAAGAAAGTGCCATGAACTCAGTGTTCAAACAATAAAATATTAAATACCTTTCAATAACATTGTGGAGAGAAGCTTCTCATTTTGTGAATGTATTAATCACAAATGTCGCGGTACGCTAGACGCAGCTCCAGACGTGAGATTATATCTATCTTCAGTTGAATCTAATTTTATAAAACAGAGCTCCATAAAACAAATTCGAGGATTGCATTGAAACTGTCTTCCATTTGAACAGCTGATTATTAAGATGAGTAACTGTTAGCTTTCAACATAAGTTAACGAGAAATTATTTCAAAACCTTCTTTCAATTATTAGGACGTGGAACTACCACTAGTAAAATGAAATAAAATTTAAATACGAAAATCAATCCTACAAATGTTATTAAATGAATTCGAGCTGTTTGCCTCTTAAGTAGCCTTAACCCTAAACACTGATAATAAATACTTTGCCGCGCTAGGGGGGAGGGGGGATATGACAGTAGGGGGTACTCAAAAATAAAAAGATTAATCAAAGGATTCTGTAGGAAATAAAGGTTGGGAAACACTGTCCTAGCGATTTAACTTTTCTACACTGGCACATTCAAAATAACAATGCACAAATGTAACATTCCCAGAACTTAATTATCAGTTAATCAATTAATTTAATTTAATTTCGATTCCATACCAGGGACGTCACCGGGTAGGGAATTTGAGAAAAAAATGACTTCAAGATTCCACAACATTTATAATAATTAATTACAAATTAAGAAGTAGAAAACAAATATTTTTAAAGAAATCTACTGTTTAGTACACTACTAAAAGTGTTATCATTATTATTATTATTTTCAAATTCTGAAAACTATTCAGACATTAAAACTTCGAAACGAAAGCTTTCCATTCAAATCGCAGATATTTACTCCACTGAAAACAATTGAAACAATATAATGATAAACAGGCAACTAAAAGACACTTTAGAGAATACGCATTACCAAGTAATAAATGGGAAAATTTCTTCACCGCTTTCATGATTTAAATGCTGCGACGTCTATCTGCAGACAGATTATGAGACGTCTAGACCTCGATATGACCCTTCTATCTCTAAACGGTTCTTGCCCTCTGTTTCTTACAATAAAAATATTTTCGAAACCATAAATTTCAAACAATCTTGGCATAATAAAATGCCACACAAAAATAAGTTTTTAATTAAAAATTACAACTAAAACCAACATTTACCAGTTGAAATGGTGGAATGGAATGAACTCTATATTTAAAACGAAAGTTGTTTAATTTCCAGGAGTTACTTCTACGATGTGTAGAAACATGTATTGCAGTGGTTCCCAACTTTTTTTCACTCGCGTACTCCTTGATTAATCTTTTTATTTTTGATTACACCCTATTGTTATATCCCGCCCCCAACCATCCCTCAGCACAAAAAAAGTGAATGAAAATGAAATTAATTAAACTTGTATTATTGATTTTAGAACCAATATTTTATTCCATGTTTTAAAGTAGTATAAGTTCAACGACAAAACATTTTAAAACAGCATTGAAATAATTTCGCATTAACTTATGCTGAGAGCTAACAATTTCTCATTTACTAGATATTAATCTACTTCTTCCTTTTTCTTATTTCGTGAATAGGCTTACGGAAGAGCACAATTTTCACTTTCTTTTTTCATACGAACTTGAGAAAACGAAATTCTAGAATAATCTTATGTTTTGTTTTTTCCGATATTACTAAGATCATTTTCGCGTGACACAGGTTGGGAACCTCTGATGTATTGTGTCATTACGCCGTTGATGTAGTTGCTAAGAGGTGTCTAGGTATTGTCACTGATAGTAGGTTTATATAAACCTGGCGATATAAACTTGGTAGGCACGTTGGCCGCCACAAAGAGGCTGGCTATCTAAGACTGGATATCCACGAATGCACCATTCCACGCAAATTCGACTACTCTACACCAAAATAAAACCGATGAGAATTGGACCTGTGTGGAGCGGAAGGTTCCATATGCCACCGGTCCATTAGGACTGTGGGCCATAAATCAACACCGCTGGGAGTAGCTACGTGTGTGTGTGTGTGGGGGGGGGGGGGCTGGGCGTGCGTCGTTCATCGAGGAAATCGGAGAAGGCAGTGGTTGGGGATCGGAGTGACTGAATCTGCGTTGCGTGGAGGCGTCGTGAATAACGGTTTGGAATATACTTCATACTCCACGTACCTATAAAATATGATCACTAAATCTAATACTAAACATACAAAAGAAATTTCAATTTCACCATGTGACAACCGCTGAATAATGAGCATGACTTCAGAATTTTTTTGTAGTTAGATATAAGAACTACATTATTAATAATCAAAAAAGAAGGGAAAATGCGTTTCCTTTTTCTGTCCATACCCACAATTTTCATGAGAGCTGTAATGAAAGAAAAGAGGTAAACCAATCAATCTAACAGGAAACCAAAGATAAAAAAAAAAAAAAAAAAATCTGAAGCCGTTTTCATTCTTAATACAACTTACAGGAAATTTAGCAATTACTAAAATCAATGTTTCAATGAATTAGCACGAACATATTTGTGACATAATTTTAAAAGAATGAAACAGTTCAAGGAACTGTATTTTATTCGGTCAATAAGAACAAAGGATAAAATAAGTAACTGACAATAAAGATTATGAAACTCACCAGGTTTGTCGCTTTTCGATGAGAAAGCTAACGAACAAACAAAAATGGAATATTCAAGTACGGAGGAAAAGAATAGAAGCCATAATTTTCCCACGCTCTGTTCTTTAAATGGTTTTGTATGAACGTAAACGCGTTTTTATCGTCCAGATGAGTCATAAATTATCAGAAACGGTTGGAACAGATTCAGGAGAAGTAGAATTAAAATGATATTTTATTTCAACAGAATTTGGTGGAAATTTTCAGTTGGTTTATTTCTTTACAGTATGCGGTTTTCAATTATTTTAGTATTGACTTGGCGTAACTGCTATGAATATTTGGATAGAATTACAACTAAATACAGTGAAGCATCGTTTATACGTTTCTCATTCATACGTCGTTTCATCCTAGTCCCTATTCATTGTAAAGATAAAGTACTTCGTTTCGATTACACGTTTTTTCATTTATACGCCATTTTACGTCAGTCCCTTGAAAGACGTATAAACGGTGCTTTACTGTCTATAATTTTTATCAATCGCATCATAATAAAGTTTTTTTTTAAAAAAAAAAGCAAAGAATTTATTCAACGGCAGCGATTCTCTCACTTTCTTAATATTTAGGACCCAGCTTTCCATACATCCCTTCTCAAAATCTTTGTCAATCCTTTTTGTCCGCTTCTAATGAAATTTTTTGGAAATTTAAATATTATTACACTACCTCTGAGTCACTATGAAGACAATTCAAAACAACTGCGCCGATAACAAACAGCTATAACTTCCTTGTGAAAAACGACAGGAAGAAAAATTTTGAACACAGTACAGAATGAAGCTTCAAGTTTCATTTGAGTGAGTAATAATTGCTCTATGTGACTTCTCTTGGTCAAACGAGCAGTAAACATGCAGAAGTCCATTACACTGCCATGTGAAGCATTCTGCATGCGTACCTTCAGTTCGTTCACTATTGCATGTAAAGCGGGAAATTCACCAGTGTTCCAATCCACTTTTTTTGGAACACATAATGCCAAATCCCGAAGATAATTGGCGTACACTGAGAGAGAATTTGGAATTCCAATGTTGCTGGATTTCCATTCATCCCGTTCGGCCATAAGAGTGAAATATGATCCTTCAAAGCGAACGATAAATCACCCGGGAGAATGTGTGTGGGAGTCAGACTGGAGAAATCAGGGCGAGGAGGGAGGGTGCTCTCTCCAAAATTCGAAAATCCCCCATGTGGTGGGGAGGAAGTATGGGGATCGAAGCAGCAGTTAGTGTATTTTGTAGCCTTCGTGAATGACCCACCTATATGGATAGGCTTGAATGGGTGGGAAACAAATCGGTTGTTGGTCCAAATGGAGTAGAACAGCCTTGTGGTGAATGTCCAGCTTTAAGGAGGCGTTAAGAGAGTCCACGGCAAATCCCAATGAAATGAAGACCCAAGAAGTAATTTCGGAAGATTTAGATAGCTACATGCAGAACATGCACGTGGCTATCTAAATCTGAAATTACTTCTTGGGTCTTCATGATAGCCACGTGCATGTTCTGCATGTGGCTATTGAACGTGCATCAATGACTGCAAACATGCTTCACAGTGTCTAGCTGCAAATGGACAATCACATGGATGCTGTTCGTGAGACCAAGGGAAGTCACACAGGGCAATTATTATGTACGAAAATAAAACTTTAAGCTGCCTTCTGCATTGTGTTCAAATTTTTTCTTCCTGTCGTTGTTTACAAGGAAGTTGTAGCCATTTGCTATTGGTGCAACTGTTTTGAATTAACCTGTATTCACCTATTAATAAGGGTGGCGAGGGCTGCTTTTTATAGTGATTACTCATCTGGTCCTACACCTACAAGACACAACCGAGATAAGAATTTCAAGTGATATGACAATAATGGTTTGCAACTAATTGGTATCGTAGCAAAAAAATAAATAAATAAAACAAAAACGAATAAAAATAAATACAAGTTACTCGAGTAGTGTATTTGTATTTCAATTGAAAAGTGGATTCTTTCTTAATGGTATTTATTGCGAGTCCATTTTCGTTGGGATATGTCAATAATGGTATTTTTTGCGAGTCCATTTCCGTTGGGATATGTCAATCGGTAGCTACACGTGCAGGGGGTTTTGGATTGAATGATTGCCTATTGTTATCTAAGTAGTTGCGCTCTTTTGTATTTGTGTTTTGCGTCTCTTATTTTGGTTTAAACAACTGGTTTTCTTCTATTTGTTTTTCTTTGTATTTTCTTGCGAAGTATGAACAAAGAAAAAGCATTGCAATCGTCAAAAATTCGACCTCGAGACTGATGAATCATCAAGTTTCAGATCTCCCAGAGTTCGAAAAACACATTTTGGGAATTATGCCTCTCTGTCTGTCGCTTTGTCTGAACACGATAACTAAAAAAAATGCATTGGGCAACAAGGATGAAATTTGGTACGTGTTCTTCACACCAAACTTGTAGATTTCTACCAAATTTTCGAAGAAATGTCTGTCCGAGTGCATGTGACCATGACAACTCAAAAACGTATAGAGAATAGATACGATAAAATGTGGTACTTAGTTCCATCAAAATCTGTATCAAATTTTGGACCTAATCCGTCAAAGGGTTGACAGTTTGTCGGTCTGTTTGTTCGCGTGTATGTGAACGCGATAACTCAAAAATGCACCAAATTAGATAAATAAAATTTGAAAAGTGGTCTCGTAACTAAAATTGCAGATCTGTATCAAATTTTGGTTTCAATCGGTTGAAAAGAAGAGGTCCAAAACGCATACTTTGTTGTCGTCATTCTCATACGAAGTACAAAACGCGTCATATTGTGTCACTATAAGTGAAAGTCGAAAGGGGTACTTGCCTGCTTAGATTGTCACCCCTCCGGCTTGCGCCGATCTCCGAGGGCAATAAAAATTTGAGTACCCGCGGTGGTTCCAGCCTTGCTCAAAGTCCACAATTTTCAAGGGCAGGGGAGAGAAATGATACCTTTATCAGGGAGTATAAGATAAAGTCTAAGGAGGGGAGGGGGGGGGGGGTTTCATGTCTTGGCTGCCTTTTTTATACCCAAGTATTAAGAATTATTGTTCTGAGTAAAAGATATTGATTTCTAAGAGAACTAATTCAAGTTCAATCCTCATCTGGAGTATAAATAAGAATAAACAAAAAGTGAATATTTTAAGTGATAGTTTCATTTGATAAATACAAAACAAAAGTTTAAAAACTTCAATTATTCGGTTCATAAATAAGGTCAAGGGGATTAAGTATAACAACTTGCCAGACGGAGAAAGAAAAGAAGCAAGGCGCAAACTTTTTTTTTTGCATAAATCTACTTGCTCAGTTCCATTTACTTGACAGAACTACCATCAACGAATCAAATTATGGAGTATTAATTGCGTAAGCTCGAATTACGGATGAATTCGTTTCCGTTAGGGCAAACCATTACTACTCACGTGCATCTTGGAATTTTGCCCAGGGTCATTTTTACACTTTTTTTTTTATTATTATTTTGCACGTCATTGGTAATATATCATATGACAATTTTTGAGCTCAACTTTTTTTAATTAACGACTTCTGCTAAAAGAATTTCCAGCGCTTCTTGTATGAAGTGATTTATATAATGTACTGATGATAAAAATAAAATAGTAACTATAAACGAAATAAGTGACGAATGCTTGCTCCCCTGCGAATGCATTTTCCCTTGCGTTTGATGCATGCGCATTTGTCGCAGAACTAGTTTTCTCCTACTAACGCAAAACTAATTTTTTTCCTTTCCATAGCTGCAGAAACTAGTAACGGTGCTTTTTGAAGCATTATAATCATTCGATCAAAATAAATTAAAATGTCTAATTAAAATGTTTTGCTTAAATTACCGGCACAGATAAAACTGCGGCTATGTATCGATCTAGAAAACTTATTAGGATTTTTTAGACAGATTAACCAACTGCCGTTAGACGAGTTAACATACACAAATATTTTTTTCCAATCTTGAAGAAATCTGGAATGCTCTTCAAAACAAGAGAAAGATCACTGTCTACTTTTCAAAACCCAAAAGTTAATTTAAACTTCAGTTAATTAAAAATTAAGCAAGATTTTGGCATTTTTCCACGATATCTTCCGAAAATAATATTTCACAAAAACTATTCTTACACCATCTTAAAGTTCGAAAAATTAGCTTTGCAGTGAGAGTAATTTAATTTCCAAATAATTTTTCTCTAAATTTTAATAAATTAAAAAAAAAAACTTTATAGACAAATAAATATATGGACATGAAACACATCGCTAACAAGAATACAGACGAAGAACTGTTGTCAGAACACATTAAAAGCATTCTGGAAAAACACTAAAAAAAGTTGAAAAATAGACGATTCACAATTTATATATGGAAGAATTATTGATTGGTTCAATTATTCCATTTTTGAGGCATTTTTTTTTTCTCCAAGAGTGGAAATAAATCATTGCGCTCATAGTTTCCAGTCTTCCACAACGTTTTGATACTAAAAAGACAGAGCAACGCCGGGTATTCTACTACAGGGTACGTAGTGAGAAATTGCTGAAAAATTAAGCACTTTTAAGGACTTTTTAAGCACCTTAGCCAAAAAAATTAAGCACCTTTGTGCATGCATGCATACGTGGACCCACGTATTTTCTAAGCATATGATGATTTCTGTTTTATAATAATGCATAGTTTTTAATGAAAATTTAAAAATACATATTTTTTAATTTTAATATTTATTTCTGTATTTGCACAACGTCTTCTATTGTAAAATAAAGGATGTATTTTTATTTTACAAAAAAATTAAAAATGATAATTCAAATTGTCATTATCAAAAATTAAATCAACTTTCATAATATTAACAATAAAAATCTGTTACCTTTTTCAACATTTCTTAAAATTAACAAATTACCAGTTAATTTGCTCCTTCGGGATAATCATTCCAGTATTTCAATAAACGGCGCTACCCATTGTTGAAGTAAGAGGGAGCATAAAGAAGGTCATTAATAGTCCAGTCAATGAAGGGTTTGAAAAAAAAACATTAAATCATATAGTTTTGAAAATTAGTACACATGTTCGTGATGGTCTCCTGATGAACATATAAAAGTCCCTGGCCCTGAGTGATTTAAAGAATTAAAGAGCTAAAAATTCTCTACAAGAATATGCTTTTATTTTTCTTCTAGCTTGAATGGTTTCCGAGATGATGGGTCGCAAAGTTTGCCGCCATCTTGGATTTCATACCTCTTTCTTAAGTGTTTTTTTAATATATCGGGGATTTGCAAATTTGTTGTAATCAGCAAATTAATGAGCGTAAAATTCCCTACAAATGCATGCCTTTATGTTTCTTCTATCTTCAAGAGTTTCCGAGATAATGGGTCTCAAAGTTTGCCACCATCTTGGAATTTATCCCCTTTTTCTCAGTTTTTCTTGAATATTTCGAAAATTATTCAGTTTTCAAATCACACGTGATGCAACAAATTAAAGAACGTAAAATTCCCTACAAAAGAGTGCTTTTATTTTTGTTCTAGTTTTAATAGTTGCCGAGATAATGGGCTTCAAAAGTTTGCTACCATCTTTGAATTTTATCCCCCTTTTCAAGTTTTCCTTAAATATCTCAGAAACTATTAAAACTAAAAAAGAAAATTAAAAGCATGTATTTGTAAGGAATTTTAAGATCATTAATTTGTTGTATTACATGTAATTGAAAATTGAATAGTTTTTGAGAAATTCAAAAAAATACAAAAAAGGAGGATGAAATTGAAGATGGCGGCAAACTTTGAGATCCGTTATCTCAGAAACTATTATAGGTAGAAGAATAATAAATGCATGTATTCGTAGGGAATTTCACGCTCTTTAATTTGTTAAATCAATTGTAATTTGAAAACTGAATAGTTTTCGAGATATTAAAGAAAAACTTTAAAAAAGGGGAGACGAAATCCAAGATGGCGGAGCGAGCCGCACCCCCAGGACAGGGGACTTAATATGTTCAACAGAAGCCTCTCGCGAACATGTGTACCAATTTTCAAAACAATCCGATTTAATGGGGTTTTTTTTCACAACCCTTCGTTGACTGGACTATCAACTAAGATTTTGTTACAAATCCATCCACTTTGAGACAAGTTATCTCAAAAACTATTAGTTAGAACAAAAATAAAAGCATGCATATGTCGGAAATTGTACGCTCTTTAATTTTTTAAAGGAAATATGATTTTAAAATGAATAGTTTTCGAGATATTCAAGAAAATTTTTTAAAAAAAGGGATGACATCCTAGATGGCGGCAAACTTAGAGACCCCATTATCTCAGAAACTATAAAAGCTAGAAGAAAAATAAAAGCATATATTCATAAGGAATTTTAAGCTCTTTAATTTGTTAAATCAATTGTATATTTTAAAACTGAAGAATTATCGAGATATTCAAGAAAAACTGAAAAAGGGGTTCGAAATCGGCGCGAGCTCCCCCCCCCCCAGGACCGGGGTCTTTTAGTATGTTTATTGGGAGTCCCTCACGAACATGTGTACCAATTTGCAAAACTATATGATTTAATGTTTTTCTCATCCCCATTTTGGGCCTCCGTTGACTGGACTATAAGCATTAATTTGGATCTATTTCACCCTGGATTCCTTCCCCAAATTCTTCCCTTTCGTCGGTTTTCTTTCTAGATACAACCGTTAAACAAAGCTTTATGACTATGCTTTCGATATCGTATTCAACGCCTGGGGAAACAAAAAAAAAAAAAGAGTGTTTTCTTTGCACTTCTCGAGAAAATTAAGCACTATTTAAGGACCGTTTTCTCAAAATTAAACACTTTTAAGGTGCTTAAAAATGGTTTTCAAATTTAAGCACTTTTCATGACGCTACGCACCCTGTACTAGTTTATCATATTTAGATAATTTCGAAATTTTGTAGTTTTCGCATTTTTTTTTTTCAAATGTAGTTAAATCAAAATAGTTCAACGTCTCCTTTCGAAAATAAGTGAAGGGTATTTTCGTAATGATAAGCAATGCTCAAATGAAAGAGGTGATGTCAGAACCGCCATTTCCTCTTCAATTTCAGCGTTGTTCGGCGAATAGTTTGGATAAACAGATCTCCAGACCTAAACTCTATAAAGCATATATGGAACGCTCTTGATAATGTAATTGCAGCTCGTCTTTTTCTTTCCCTCGGAAATATGCAGGGCCTAAAAACAGCATTGCTGGAGAAGTTGGATCATCTCCCGCAGGAATTGAAACTGCCTCACCACCAATGTGAGTTAACATTGAGGGGAGCATACCTTCTATTAATCCCCCCCCCTTTTTTGTTCGATATTGTAACATTAGTTTTGGGCTTTCCTGCGCACAATCACGTGCATGTACCATAAATGTTTTTTTTAAAACAACATTAACCATGTACATACTTAAATTCTTTAAAATATGTCCAGTAGTTCCGCAGATAATCGACTTAAATTCGGTTAACTTTAAACACCAATGTATGTATAAGAATACTATATATAAACAACAATTCTGAAATCAAGTCTATTTCTAACAACTGCAGATTTACTACTCAAACATACCGTCTCAGCTGCAATAACTTTTTCTTACTTTCATCCATGAATATGAAATCTCTTACATATTTAAAAAAATAAATAAATAAATAAAAAACCCAGAAAATTTACAAAAAGGAGCATCTAAAATAAATCCTTTTAAAGAAATGGTCATTTATCACTAAATAATTTGTTACTCACAATGTAGAGCACCTTTCGATTAAGAAACCACTGGATTTAAGGATCCAAATATGAATCCGAGACACGCTATAATCACGGCTGATGATTCAAGAAATAACAACAAAACATTATTTCATTAAAAAAAAAATGTTTAAATAAACCCTCCAATATTTACTTATGAATCTGAAACAGCAGTTCTGTAATATCTAATAAAGTTTGATTTCATTTGGTTTCATTGAAATCAAAATTTATTATATATTACAGAAATATTACCTCCGATTACTGGGAGTGTACGCTACAAACACCTCTACGCTATTTATTCAACAGGCACTCGGCTATTGAAAAGAAACAGCTGTCGGCTAGCAAAATCTTCCTTCTCCGTTCTGCATAAAATGACACCAGCTGAAATTTCAGATGTGGTAGGCTAACAATAAAAATGGCAATGATGACACATACGCTAAGGAATGGATTTAAAGGAGGCTGAGACTAAAAATTCGTGTACCTAACAGAAGTTAGCATGCATGTCAAATATATTTAAAATTATACTTAAATCTTGCTACAAAGGACCAACAGGGAATTGGTAAAAATTCATAATGCTGTGTTGTGAACATTAAAACTGATACCGAACTCATTGCTGAACAATTTAGTTCTTCATCCTATTTTGACATATGCAGCCCAAATCTGGAAGCTTGCAGCAAAAACGTACAGAAAAGAAGATTCAAATTCTGCAGAACAAAATTCTCCATATTATGATGAATACGCCATGGTACGTGAGAAATGTCACAAATAATGGCCTGAAAATTTATAAAATTGAAGATTACAGCCAGAAGCTCTAAGAACTTCTTCTACCAAATAAAGAGCCATCTTAACCTAACCATTAGTAGTCAAACATTTTTCGTCCACAATGAATCAAATGATCCCTTCTTCTTACACCACCCTACTGAACGAACTCTATTGTTTGAAGACTTTTACTGCAGCCTCAAAATTTCTGAAATCTTTTCAAACTCACTCTTAAACTTATTCTACGCGGCTTTTGCAGCCAAAGTTAAAAACTCTCCAACTAAATTTCTAAGCTCTTTAGATTATCCCATTTACTCTCGGGTTGAGGAAAAGGGCATAAGCTTTGGCACTCAAACGAATATGAGTCAAGCAAGGTGAACAATTCATATACAGAGCAACAAATACAAATCTTAGCACCATGCATTGCCCTTTCCTTAGGTTGATGAAAGTCCCCCCTCCTTCAAAGAAATGGTACCACTGTTTATAAGAGCATAAACCAGAAAGAATTTGTTCTCATTGTCTGCATTTGCCTCACCAAACACTATTAAGACTTTACAATCTCTGTAAAACCATATCGTGGAAGAAGGCCAGAGCCGGATTATCAAAAAGACAAAGCAGACAACTACCTAAGGGCCTGCGACTTTGGAGGGCCCCTACGCAACTTTATGTAGGGCGGGTTTAAGCCTTATAGGGGCCTTTTTAATCAAAACAATATTCTAAGAAGAGAAAAAATTTTGAAGTGTTTCAAATTCGCTTACAGATCAGAGTGGCCCAATTTTTTTTCTTGCATTTGGTAGACTTACAAGCCAACAGCCTAGGCAAACTTTGTATTAGGGTATTTAGATAGCGTTAAAAAGGTTTAGTTACTATTTTTACCATTTTGTTTAAAATTATTTTTAAATTAAAATTTTTTTATGAACGAAGTACTGAGACCAACTATCGTGAACGTCATCCGTAATTAAATTTTCTATTTCAGTTTATCGTAGTAGTTGTAACTTAAAAATTGACTATATAGAGATTAAACAAAAATCAATACAAAATATCTGGCTTTTGAAGTTTGGGTGGGGAAAGGAGGGCTCCGAAACTTGCGTTGCCAAAGGGCCCCTTCAGAGTTTAATCCGGCCCTACTTAGGGCCCGTCTGGTACACTTGCCATCATGAAGGGAATTAAACACAACAGGAAATATTCAGTTGAAATATAACTAACTACGACGGAAAATTATTGCCCATCGGAAAATGAGGCATATCACCGAAAGTGAGTGAGCGCCAAACAAACGAAAGTTAAAAAGTAAAATAATGATAAGAATTGTAAAATTTACGACATAAATTCCATTAACACAAAAAGAAGTTTCTCCTTTATTATAGATTGAGGTAAAATTCTCCACTGTTAAAAAAAAATGTTAGTGAAAATAAATTTACATCATCGGGTCTGCATTTCACAATAGGCCATATGTGCCCTTCTTCATAAATACATGGTGTTTATAGTCTTGACCTAAGAAGCGGTCCCAAATTCATTAAACTGCCATCTTTATCCATCGCTACAGAAAAGGATCAATTTAAGCACAGACAAATGAGATGGCGTCCTAGAAACAAGTCTCGGCAATATTGATTCTTAATAAGAGGCGAGACAAACAATTTTGGGCGCAAGCAAAATACAGTGAGGAGAAGAATGGAGGGGGGAAAAAACTCCTCATAACATAATCCTCTCCACAGCACAAATTACCAATATCCTGTAGATGTCAGAAGAACATGTGACCTGTGAAAAAATTACTGTTTGGACTGGAACTAAATAAGTTTACTATACTTTGGTTCCAGCCCAAACAGGAAATCAGCTTTCCATGAATGAAAGAAAATTTATGGAAGCCCTGAAAATAAAATTACTGCCCCGTTTAAGAGGGGAAAAATGTTTGAAACTTACCCTACCACTAATTTTAAGGAGTAAGTACAATTCGCTAAGTATGATACAACTATTATTACACGAAGCATTTATTACTTTTAATTATTTTTTTATAATTAGCCAACACATGTGGCGTTCGTTATGTTGCATATTGTTTCATTTACTCAATCTGTGACAATGAGATTTTTGCTGCCTTATAGCAATATGATCTTCGTTACATTCGGCTAGTCGCCATATCCTAAAAACAATTTTGACTGCAAGATCATTTTTTTAAACCGATTTTAGCCGATATAATGCAGTGCTTAGGTCTCACCTTTAAGGTTTCTCAATAGCTCATGTAGGTCTTGCACACATTAAATAGCGTTTCTTCCCTATAGTTTAGAAATGTATGAATAAAATAACTCGAGACAAAATTCTGTTTTATAGAAGGTAACACGTTAAAAATGAGTCTTCCCAATTCTATCCCCTCAGTCTGAGGGAAATTTATAGATCGGAGAATAATTTCAATACGGACGAAATTAGAAACAGTTACTTCAGCTTACTGCAGACTTTAATTGAGGACTTAAAGAGGTCAATGTTGTAAGTGCGAAAGGCGAAAATTTTGGGAAATTGCAAAAAACTGTTCACATTAGCCAAAGGGAAGTTCACACTAGAAACCTCTTTAAACGCTCGTTTGAACTACTTAAAAGGCTAAGAGGAGTTTTTCACGGTTCATCACATTATAAAGTATTGCTCATTTGACACTTTACAGAGGAAAACGGCGTTTAAATGTCGTTGGTACGCACATTTAGTTTTCAATTCATAAACGAACAATTAACTCGTACATTGTAGGAAACAGGAAATCGTAATCATGGCTCACGTTTGAAATTCCACAAAACTAAAAATCACTGCAGAGAAAGCTTCCGAATTTGGAAATAAGAAAGTCATAGCATAGTAAAATATATTGTTTGCAATAAAAATAGAAGTCATACACGAAATGTTAGGAACCGAAAAAAAGGGGGGGGGGAGAGAGAGAGAGAAACACTTGTCTGTCTTTCCACACCAGACGGATATTTATTCAAATTCGATCGATAATACAACGATTTTTTTTTTAATCTTAAAATTCCATTCCTACTGTTAGGGGATCTAGAAAATGCAGTACAACTGCTTCTATTTGCAGAAAATGATGAACAGACCATTCAATATTTATCATGCTAAAGGCAATAACGCCAGCTAATTCCTACTACTTCACTGAGGAAGGTTTTTTGAACTTATTTTTGTAGCAAGAATTGAGAACCTACGGCCCCTTGAAAATATTTCCAACCTTTTCTTACAAGCAAGATTTTGAATGCGAACTTAATTCAATTAGTTAGCTGTATTAAAGATATTAATTACACTCTTCAGTGCTAATTGGGAGGAGAAACAGGAGTTAAATTTTTATTTCCATACTTTTACTTTTTTTTCACGTGGGCCACCAGGTTGCGTGCAAACGGTAAAAGGGAAGAAGATGGTTTATTTTCCGCTTTGAATATCTCAAAATGTTGACTAAAGATATCTTTTGCGAAGCTCTCAACATTGAAATACACGATGAAGATTTTGCATATTCTAAAACGCTAAAGATCTTCTCTTTAGTCACCATTTTAAGATAATTATGGTGGATAGAATTTGAGACAGTTTCGTAAGCATCCACAATGATCAACATACCGAGCAAGTAACGAACTAAACATTCTACAATCAAACTGTTTGAAAGATTTTGAATCACTGATTACATCATAAAACATACCGCATAAATCACTGCAACAAATCAAATCCCATGACAATGACATGCGATACGATTATTGCTATCTCATGCAGGAAACAATGGAAGACAATTATAGAGAACGTCTAGTGTTCAGAGAAAAGGCAACGTTTCATTAAAGTGAAAAAGTAAATAGTCACCGCCGTAAATGGGGTCTGGAAAATCCGCATGCTCATCTGGAAAAGGAACGGGATTCTTTCTAACAGTCTGAAAAAGGAAGGCGTACGCCCCCTTTTTACTTGCTCGTATACGAAGAGAAAGTATTGTAATCGTCAAAAAATTCGAACTCGAGATTTTGACGAATCTCCACGTTTTAGACCTCCCCGAGTCTGAAAAACACAATTTTGGAATTACGTCTGTCTGTGAACACGATAACTCGAAAACTATTAGAGCTACGGGGATGAAATTTGGAATG
>BGPR01002306.1:172916-184015 GCA_013235015.1 Araneus ventricosus
GTCTTTGAACAAATTTGTAGGTTTTATCAAATTTTGGACAAAATCTCTACGGAAGTCTATCCGTTTGTATGTCCGCGGTCTTCTGAACACTATAACTCAAAACTTGAATAGCTAGAGGATAAAATTATGCACAGTTTTACGTCCTGAATGTAGATCGTATAAAATTTTGGGCCAAATCCGTCAAAGGTTGACTGTCTGTCGGTCTGTATAATTTACTTTTGAAAAGAACTGTCGTCTCACGCGCATGCCACTGGCAAAATCTTCTGTGCATGATATTGCGTCTTTATGAGGACTCCTGCTGCGCTTTTCTTCCCCTTTTCTCTTTTTCTCCCTTTTGAATTCTGATCCCTGCTCGATTATTTTATTTCCGTTTGTTTGTCGTTTACGTGTTAGAAACTTGTTGCGTTCTTGGAATAGAGCCGACTGATTTTTTTTATCACTGGGGAAGGGAAATGACAAATTTGGAGTGGTTGAGAGAAAGTTTAGGGAGGCCACTCCCACTGGTTTTCATTGAAAATACTTTAATAGCCTCCATTTATCTCGTTTATATTGCAGTTATGGTCGTTTCTACAAATGAATGAGGTTTATGCTAACTTTATATTCCAGGTATGTGTCTATAACATTGGAGCTGGACGCTGGTTCATATGTGGTGACGAAGACTTAGATCATCTTAGGTGGCCCCTAAGTTCTCCAGATCAGATTGCGATTTTTCCCTTTGAGCTTAAATTAAAGACACTGTGTTCGTGCCATCATTGCCAGCTACGTTGAATGTGCTCCAGAACCGTGGAATTATGATTTACAGACAATGACGTTCCACCACCTCTGGGGATGACTAACAACCGTATAATGTGTGTCGCGTAACAAAGGAAGATAGAACACAAATTAATCTTGGGGAAAAATTCGCTGTTTCTTATGAATCTTCATAATTGTAATATTTGAAATATAGCAAGTAAAGTCCGATGATTACTTTAACTATTCTGTATATTGATCGATTATTATTCTGATTTTGATTTTTTTAGATTTAAATACAAAAATAATCTAAACGTGGAAGTAAAAAAAAAATGCACAATTGAAAGAGACTCAAACAATCCAAAAGCTTTTGATGGAGGAATTTTTTTAAAATCCCCCCTATCTTTATTATTTTGTTTTTTCAGCAATACGTAACAGTACGAAGAGAAAGTATTGTAATCGTCAAAAAAATTCGAACTCGAGATTCTGACGAATCTCCACGTTTTAGACCTCCCCGAGTCCGAAAAACACAATTTTGGAATTATGTCTGTCTGTGAACACGATAACTCGAAAACTATTAGAGCTACGGAGATGAAATTTGGAATGTGGTCTTTGAACATAATTTGTAGGTTTCTATCAAATTTTGGACAAAATCCTTCTACGGGAAGTCTGTCTGTCTGTATGTCCGCGGTCTTTTGAACACTATAACTGGAAAACTTGAATAGCTAGATGAATAAAATGTGGTACACAGTTTTATCGTCATGAATGTAGGTCCGTATAAAATTTTGGGCCAAATCCGTCAAAGGGTTGACTGTCTGTCGGTCTGTATAATTTACTTTTGAAAAGAATCCGTCGTCTCCACGCGCATGCGTATTGGAAGCAATCTTCTGTGCATGATATTAAGCGTCTTTTATGACGGACTCCTGCTTGGCGCATTCTGATCCTGCTCTGATTATTTTATTTCCGTTTGTTTTGTCGTTTCCACGTGTTAGAAACTTGTTGCGTTCTTGGAATAGAGCTGATTCGAATTTCTTTATCCAAGCAGGGGGAAGGGAAATGACAAATTTTTGAGAAGTATACGAGAAAGTTTAGGGGAGGCCACTCCCGCTGGTTTTCATTGAGAAGACTTTAATAGCCTCATTTATCTCGTTATATATTGCAGTTATGGTCGTTTCTACAAATGAATGAGGTTTATGCTAACTTTATATTCCAACAGGTTATGTGTCTATAACATTGGAGCTGGACGCTGGTTCATGTGGTGACGAAGACTTAGATCATCTTAGGTGGCCCCCAAGTTCTCCAGATCTTAAGATTTGCGATTTCTTCCTTTGAGCTTAAATTAAAGACACTGTGTTCGTGCCATCATTGCCAGCTACGTTGAATGTGCTCCAGAACCGTATGAATTATGATTTTACAAGCCGACAATGACACGTTCCACCACCTCTGGGGATGACTAACAACCGTATAATGTGTGTCGCGTAACGAAGGAAGACATATAGAACAATTGTAACTACTTGGGGGAAAATTCAACTGTTTCTTATGAGCTATAATTTATTTTCATAACTGTAATACTTTTTGAAATATAGCAAGTAAAAGTCCGATGATTATTTCGTAACTATTCTGTATATTGATCGATTATTATTCTGATTTTTGGATTTTTTTTAGATTTAAAAATAGCAAAAATAACTAAACGTGGAAAGTACAAAAAAAAAAAAAATGCACAATTGAAAGAGCACTCAAAACAATCCAAAAAGCTTTTTGATGGAGGAATTTTTTTAAAATCTATCTATCTTTATTGTTTTTGTTTTTTTCAACCAAACTTAAACGAGATTCTTTACATCAGTGATTTACTTAGTGGTTGTCTCTCCTTTTTCACAGCTAAGAATGAGTCTATATGATAACACAAATTTCCTGCACGCTATGTGTGCTTCGATTTTTTGGCGCTAGTTCTCTTCTTCAAACTGCTTCCCCCTCCCCTTATTTTGAAATGAGTTCTTTCTTTGTTTAAAAGTTTCTGCTCAAATGATTTCAATGAGAGCAACAGCAGTTCCTAGAACGGGTTCAACACGTGTAACCGCAAAAAAAAGGCGGCCGCATATAGCTAATTATATACAAACTTTTCACTAGTGAGGCAAATGGCAACATTCTTTTGCAAATGAACTTGACAATCAAATGGAATTCAACAGAAAAAGAAAAAAAAAAACGACGATTACTTGATAACTTTACGGTGCAAGGAGATTCTTTTCTTCCACCACTTTTTTCCCACTCCCCCACCAATCCAGGTTCTACAGCGATGAGGAACACATTCATTTCGAGTGCTGGATGTTTATGTTCCCGAAATTTTTAAATTTCAGTTTTAGGAAAAGACTCAGAATTCTTAAAACTCATGTTCTGTTCAAATGCATTACATTCGCACATTAAGAAAAAATAATTATTGTATATAAAGCATTGAATTCATATTTAACGAAAATAAAAAGAAATTTGGCAAAATTAATCATCCAACTGCAATTAAAAGAACATATTTATAATAAAAGTTTAATAATTAAAACTAATATATAAGTGGCTTAATTTTTTAAAAATTAGGGCATCCAGCCCCCAGAAACGGTACTGGCAGAACAAAAGATTCCAATTTCCTGAACCGGATGTATATATGCGAATAAGTAGATTGCATTATGGTTCACTTCACAAACCAATCTTAAAAGTTTACTTCAGAAACAAACTCGCAAAAATAATATGCAAATAATTCCTAACAATCGGTGTATTAGTTTCAGTGTACTAAAATGATAAATGAGAGATTTCGAGACTGATTAAAAAAAAACATCTTCAATCTAACACAAGCTCAAAATCAGAATTACTTAAATTGGAACACCGCTATATAGTTTGATGTAATAAATTCAGAAAATTCATAAAATATTTCGATTCTGGAGAAAATGTTTAAAAATTCACTAAGGAAAACCAAAATGGATATATGAATCGCCGGCAACAAGAATCAATGTAAAACAAATAAAAAGGAGAAAATTAAAAAAAAAAAAAACACTTAAAAGAGAAACATTATTGAGGTGACGATGATGAAATTGCATGAGATGAATGCTCACTGTTTATTTTTACTTTCTCGTATACGAAGAGAAAGTATTGTAATCGTCAAAAAAATTCGAACTCGAGATTTTGATGAATCTCCACGTTTTAGACCTCCCCGAATCCGAAAAACACAATTTTAGAATTATGCCACGGTTAGAGCTAGAGGGATGAAATTTGGTATGTGATCTTTACATGTAATTTGTAGGTTTCTATCAAAATTTTGGACAAAATCCGTCTACGGGAAGTCTGTCTGCGTTCATGTGAACACTTTAACTCAAAAACTTGAATAGCTAGATGGATAAAATTTCGTACACAGTTTTATAATCATGAATGTAGGTCCGTATAAAATTTTGGGCCAAATCCATCAAAGGGTTGACTGTCTGTCGGTCAATCGCATACTTTTGAATGCAATAATTTCTCAAAAAATTACTTAGATAAATGAAATTTTGTTTGTGGCCTTCCAACCTTAATTGTAGATTTGAGTCTAATTTTTGTGTCAATCGGTTAAAAAAAAAGGCGTACAAATTGGAAATTTGGTTTTCCTTATCTAACGTAGCCCTGTTGCGTAATCACGCCGGCTACTGATTCTATTTCTTCCGCCTGACCTTCGGAAACTCGTCGTATGACGTTTCACTTATTTTTTCTCCACTGCGTTTGGGACGCTTGTTCGTTTCATTTTTAGCTCATTTTTTCTCTACATGTGTTAGGGAGTATGCGAGAAAGTTTAGGGGAGACCACTCCCGCTGGTTGTCATTTAGTGAAACAATGCAGTAAAATGAGCAATACAAGCAATGAAGAGACTAATACACACAGAGTTTTTGAACCGATCTCTGAAAAATTACCAGTTTTATGATCAACATAAAATAAAATTTAAAAAAAAAAAACTCTTCCTCTAACTCTGCCCAAACTCTTCCGTCCCAGTTTTCTTCTTACGTAAACATAGCAAAAAAATTATGTAAATGAAACAAAATAAAATTTAAAAAAAAAGACAAGACATAATATTTTAAGTAGCAAAGTTTAGCAAATTATTTCAGGTGCGAAAGGATGTCCGATATCATTTTTGTTTAAAAAATTATCAAGAGCTCATTGTAATAAAAAAATTTAATACGCCATCAGTTCTCCGCCCGAGATCTTCATAGCAAAAACAGCAGAGACTATACGTTGGAGCAGACTCCATTTTTTTTTTTCGCGCTGTCTTCAAAAATATGTAACATAATAAATGATTACAAACGTACATCTTTTGTCTCATAATATCCCAATTCTTTTAACCATAATATTAATAACTTACTATACTATTCTGTAAATTGCGTGCTGCGTAAAACAACCAGTGGGAGTGGTCTCCGCTAAACTTTCTCGTATACTTCCCAAAAAGATGTCATTTTCCTCTCCCTAGGGTGATACGTCCCGTATATACGGGACTGTCATCGTATTTCACTACTCAGTCCCGTATTACTATTTGTCCCGTTTTCTTCCTAAACTCTGTGTCATTACAATTTTAAATTGACTTGCGCCCAATTTTATAATTATGTGAAAGAAGAAAATGATGTAATTAAGAAAGTAAAATCAGCTTTGAAGTGTGATTGGGCTAAAAAGGATTAGCCTGGCATCTTTTTTTTATTATTCTATGTGTTCATTTCATAAGATTGCTTCAACTTTATTGATATTTTTTTAAAACAGAGTAAAAAACGCTATTACGTACCCTCTTGCTTCATGTTTTGTTTATTTAGCACCTAAACGTCCCGTATCAATGCTTGGCAATTATGGCAACCCTATCTCCCCCCCCCCTACCCAGAATGCAATGATTATCCACGAGTTTCCTTCAGAGAGCGCCAAGGTCACGTATATATATATATATAAAGACCTCCATTATATAAAAAAAAGGTACAAAAAATGTAGTTCGAAGCTTCTTAGTGGTTTGTTTTTAATAAAAAAAATTTTTTTAAATAAATATTTTTTGTTTCTTAGTAAAAATTGTCAGGCTGCCCAAATCGAATTCATCTGAATTAGCCGTGAAGCGAGCGCGTCCCGAGTTCCAAAATGGCCCCCACCGAAGTCTGGGTTTTCCTTCGCAGAAATGTGCAAGGAAGTCATCGCACTTTTTTACTTTTCCACCCGAAAGGGCTAGTTAAATTTCTCCAGCGTTGCGTGCGGCAAACGCACGCTGTTCCAACTTCGGTTCAACTGACTCACTCTCAACTATTTGTTTTCGCCGCGTCTGGAATCTGTACACGTCCACGGCGAAAACGACGTTTTTTCAGTTTTGAAAAAAAAAAAAAACGATTACGCGTCAGTAACGCTAAACAGTTCCTTTCCAAGACGTCCAGGATGAGGCTCCAACTCGGTGGAGTGCAGACAAATTGCATCTGGCGATGAAAAGCTCGTTTCTCATTTGCATTTTTTTGCGTATCTGGATCATATACTTCTTCAGAGAAGTAATGGTGTTAATGTAATCGTCCAGCGTGTCCATCAAGTTACGCTTTGGAAATTTTAATTTATAGTTTGTGTGATGAATGCCTATCAAAACTTTATACACTATGAAAAACAACAGTCAGAAGCTGTTTCTGAATGATAAAATTTCAATATATCTTATTCTCAAATGTTTAAAATTGTATAGCTGAAATTTCTGCCACCAACCCTCATTCCTTATATCTCTTTGAGCGGTTCCCACAAATAAAAAAAGGTTTGCATATTGCAATATCAGCTGCAATAAAATATGTACATTTAAATTAAATTAGCACATCCAAGGTTTTTCATGAAAGTATTAAAACAGACAATGAAATTAAATTTAATTCTAAAGTAATTCTTTTACAAGAAAACCTGCACATTTCAAACACATACAAAAAAATGAAAAACTTTAGTTAACCATGAGTCAAGATACATCTCGTATTCCTGTATACAATTAAGTAGACAATTGCAGATAACTCATCTCATTCACTATACTCAACTAGTGGAATGTGTAATGACAATGCAGAACATCTACATCATTATTTTGTATTAGTTTTAGCCCTCATCAATCAAATGTTGGGGAAGCTTTATTTTAAATAAGCATTCAGTTTCTCCAGATGACGTAGAATCAAGCCGGGGGAGGCGAGAATCACCTGAAGGAGGGATGAAGATGACCCTCAAAATTTTCACCAGATAATTAGTTATCTATGTTGAATAGCCCATTACGTGAAGGAGCAAAATTTTTCCCAGACAGGGGGCTGGCCCTCCAGACACCCCACTGGCACCCCTGGTTTTTCCCTTTCCTAGTGCTTCTCTTCCTTTCAGATTTCATTTGCAAGTTCTTAACTACCATCTTTGATTTGATAATTTCCTGGGCAAAACCATCCTTGATTATGCTGTCAAACATATGGTGTAAAGATAGTCTTAATTTAGAATAAGTTAAAAAGAAACTGTCACATATCAGGATTGCCAATTTATTAAATCTACAAAACAAGATTGAAGTAAAAAATTTATTTCAAAACATGGTAGAAAAATTCAAAATAGAAAAGTAAACAGCAATCAGTTTTAGGAAAGTAAAGTAGTGGTGAGGGAACAAGCATGAAGGGTGTCTTAATACTTTGGAAGCAGGAAAGCCTAAAAAAAGTTTTTCCTAGTTACCCAACATCAAATTTTAATTCAAGAATGACTTGAAATTAATTTAGATAAGTTGACATGTTAATGACATGTAATGCAGAATCGTTCACTTTTTCTTTATGGTATATAAATTGTCTAGAGTAAAGCACAGTTACGGTCTTTTTTTATTTGAGCTTGCATCTAATTCAGATCCCGCACACAATGTATTAAAGTGATACAGGGAGAATGAAAACAGCGGATCGTGAATAAACTGTGGGCATTGAGAGAATATACAGAACAGTCATTTGGATGGGCATACTGCAATGAGGGGGTTTCCCCAATAGCAGATGCTTTCGCGTGATCAGTGTGGCCAATTCTTAATGTTTGAGGACTTATTCTAAACTACCAGCACAACATTAAAAAAAAAAAGAACAATTTTAGGAATTCTACACAATAGATATTAGCTACCCACAATATTCAACTTCCTTTATAAGGAAGGCTACCAATTCAATTATTTAATGACAAAAGAGACTGTTAGTTTTTTTTAATAATAATGATTAGCTATTAAAAATATGAATTAGTTTCTTGAATTCAGAAGCATGTAGCTAGTGCTTTTTACAACTTTATTAACTGCTTTTGAATATATAATATTGAATTTGCTTCAATGCCCATACAGAAATACATAGATATTGAAGTAAAGTCCAGTAACTAAAAGCCAATAGCTTTATGCAATGAAATGAATTTCAAAAGAAATAATTCTACTAGATTTCAGTAATAATAGAATAAAAAAAGTTATTACTTTTCATTCACATTATATTGATGAAGAACTCTGTGATTTTAACAGAACTATTTTATTCATAGCATTCAAAGTGTAATTTCGAAAACAATATTTTAGAAAATACATTAAAATCGAACTGTTTTAGTTTTATCTACCATCTGTCTAAAGTACTATATAGAAAATCCAAAACATTTGATATACAGCAACATATTTAATAACAGTGCAAGACACTTTCTGAAATAGACTGCAACTCTATTTAAAAAATTTAGGAAACTACCCAAGAGTAAAAATATAACAATCTCACTTTATTTCAAATAACTAAACAACACACATATTTTTTCAAATAATTTTATTAGTGGAGCAAAAAGTATAAGTTTTTCTTTTTTTACAATATTCAACTAGGTACTAACATCATCTGATAAAATTATTTAACTTTTTCATTTATCAACATTTTTTTAAGATAACTGTTAGGTTACATACAGATATTGGCTTCTTGTTAAACTCATAAAATAATAGATTAAATAATTAAGTCGAATACAGCTAACAGGAAGAGAATGGCTCACGGAAAGTAAAGAAATCTGGCAAGCTATTCAATAAATACCAAAGGAGTTTTGAGAAGGAATTTCAGATACCAAAAATCACACATACATTTTGTTCAATGAAAATAAATTCCATTTCACAGTTTGTACATCACAGACCATCCAAATTCAAGGATGATGAATATTTTGTCATAAATTTCATTTAAATGAGATTGAGAAAGACGAGATTACATTTTACAATTATGGAAATTCCGAATTTTAAAAGCAAAAATTCCACACAACTAGTACCTACACTTGTATTTTAGTAAATACTAAAGGCACTAATACTTTTATTTTAAATTTGTTCCAAACGGGTAAAAAAAAAAAGCATGATTACCTAAAGAGAAAGACAGTAGTAAATGTCTATTGAAAAACGATACTTTCAAATTTATGATAAAATGTAATAAATCAAATTTTTTTATGAAACAAAATATTTTTTTCTCAGATTTTATAAAATCAATCGTAGTAAATTTGAAAACATAATAAACTATAACTAACCAATAGTAAAAAAAAAAGCCATAAAACATAAAAATGCTTCATCTAGAATGAACATTTATGATCCAAGCTACTTTTTAAATTAGAATTTTAAGGTATTGATTTACAGTCATGGAGAAGCGATTATCAAATAGTAAATACAAATATCTCTTATGTGTTTAATTAACTCAATCACTAGCATGATTTTTCAGTACGATCTCTAATATCGACAAGAATCTAAAAAAATCCCACGATCATTAACTATAAGGAGTTTTTTTTGTACAAAATAAACTTACCCATGGCTTTCATGAATTCATCGAAATTTTCGCTGGAGTCCAACTTGTATTTTCCGCACAATTCTGCCATATTGCTGATTTAATGGATATTAAATAACAGATTAAAATTCTAAAAACAGCGGATCCTAGTTCTTACAGAAACCGGGATGGCGTCTAAATTGAGATTCCAAGAACCGACCGTACGAACCTACGAGAGAAGAACGAAAGCTGCCGGCAAAATTGAATGATCTGCTTTTTCTTCTTTTTTTGACAGTAGTGCGCATGCGTGATTCATCAGAAGAGGAAGACGCGTCGGGTGTAGGAAAGTAAATGCTGGATTCCTACGCATGACTAGAATGAAATTCAAAATGTCTAGCATATTGCTACTGCAATAGAATGAATATGAGAGAACAAACATAAAAAAAATAATAATGAAGGATATTTATATCAGTGGTGTTGGAGACAAAATGAGTTGACAAGAAAAGTATCGATGGATCAAACATTAATCTTTAGGGGAGGGAAAGGGCGCCGCGAAGGAAAAATATCTGTGCGTAAATTTCACATTTTTGAAACCATTTGACGAGGAGAGCTAAAAAGTTCGTGCCCCTGACGCCATTTATTCATGCTATGCTGCTGATTAATATTATGTATCATTATAATACCTTCTTGACACGACACTTTGATGCAGGTTAGAAACATTTAATAAATATTTTTCCAAGACCAAGGAAGTTATTGGATAATTTTACTTTTCGGACATTCAGGTGAATTTTTTTATTTCCCTTTACTATTAAAATTTCTACATAAATTTCTAAACGGAACTAAATTAATTTTTTTACTGTATTTTTTCGTGGAATTGTAAAAATTCGGTTGAAGAAAGAGGATTTTGGAATTATTTTTTCGTGATTGAATCTTGATCTGGAATTCACATTACTTATTACAGAAAATTGAATAATGCAAGATAAATATTATAATGCAACATATGATTTTCTGATAGAAAACGATTATTCTAATTACAATCATATAACGATTAAATTTAATTTTTTTCATATTATATCTATTCCAAAGCACTCTATCTCATTACATTAACAAAAGAAATTGAATAAAAAAGACATTCATGTTGATTTTTTTTAAAAAGAAAGAGAAGAGCAGGCGCAAGCCGTCCAGCTTTTACTTCCGCTACTCTTTTCCCGACCCAGACACCGCACTCTTCGTATTTGAATTCATTTTGGCTTAAACATCGTATAGAATATACTTTTTAATCTCATGTCTTTAAAATCAATGTTCATTAACCAACAAATGCATTTCTATCTTTACAATTTACAAACAGATCCTAGTTTTTCATTTGGAATATTCGTGGAAAATGCTCGTTGCGCATGCGCGATGCCACACCTACTTCTTTACGAGAACAAGAATGCGCGTTCTAAGCACAGCATAGCGCTTCTGTAGATTACGAGAGCGAGAATGCCGAAAACAAACGATTGGAATGTTAACCGCGACGTTTTTAGTGCCATCTAGTGAGAGGAAAAATAAATATCGTTGTAGATATCTGATAAGAATCGTAAATCAGATGCTTGGTCTGATAGCATTCACGCGTGCGTAGATGCTAGCGATAAATCTAAATAGTAAAGT
>BGPR01002307.1:0-44688 GCA_013235015.1 Araneus ventricosus
GTAATCAATCTATTTCCAATATTATACAATTTTTTATAATAAGCAATGTTATTGATGAAATTGTGGTGTGATTTACTTTTTTTTTTTTTTTTTTACAGTATAGTAATCTTATAATACTACTGAACAATGATGTCGAATGAATTTTGATCATTAAATTCTTAATGACATATATCTGAATTAAATTGAAAAGAATATTTAACAGCATTGTTCTCTGTGATAGACATTGTTACTGATGTCTAAAATTAAATGAAAAATAAGCAAAAGTTAACGAAATTTGCTTTGAAATGTATCTTAATTTTTTTTAAAAAACATTTTAAATATATTTTAAGTCTTTTATTATTATTGTTTTCTTTTTAAACTCTTCTATAATTTGTACATGTAAAATACTTCATTATTGCTGCAGTTTGAGGATACTTTTGTATAAGGAATATTTAAAAAAATAATTGAATTGTAACTATTTTTGCTAAAATTTTTTGCAACTATAATACTGTCTTCTATTGGATTTAATTGAATGAATTTGGAGTTCTAGAATTGGTTTAATCTTAGTGCTGAACCTTTTAAAATGAAAGGCCTTTACTGAATTTTTGGTATTTGGGGGGCAGTCACACAATAAGAATCTGTGGTTATTAATAACTTACTGTATTGTATTATTTTTAAATAGACTTGGATGTATTGTGTCCAAATGCAAGAGATAATGTATAGATCTTTAGTCAAGTAGAAAGAAAAATATAAGTATTTAAACTGTAATGCTTAACTTTTTATGTACAAAAGCAGCTGACAGCACACCTAATTCCTCACTCTGGTTTCTCAACTGCTTAAATTCATCTGTAAATGGAAAATACACAGTAATAGAATAAAGTGTTAATAGTACCTTCTTGAAATGTATATAGCAACCTTATTTAATTTTCGCTTCTGAAATAGGAATTATTAGAGATTAAATTGTGGGAAAATTCCAGAACTCCGGAGATGAGAAATTTCTTTTTCAGTTCTGACGCTACAATTCTGGCAAATTAACCCGAGAATTTTTCTCCTGTCATTTTTAAAGTTTTAATTTATGATTTTCTGTAAGATTCAACAATATTTTGCAGGAGTGTATCAAGGTGGCTGTATCTAAGGGGTTTTGCTATGAGGGTGACCCCAAAGGGGACCCACCCCCCCCCAGAACAAGTCTTTTTTTTTTTAATTTTTAGATTCTGTCTATCAACAACCAAACCTTATCTGCTGTAGCTTCATCATATTTCAAAAACTTAGTCTTCAGAGGCAGAGGGGCTAAATGAAAATAGGTAATTGGTAATTGCCTTACTTATAAACAAGTGCATGTAACTACCAATATAACAGTCTGAGATCCTCCGCACGCTTCTGACCAACAATAAAACTTGAGCCATAGCACCATGAATTTTAAATTGTATACATTATTTTTTATAACCAAATTGTGTAATTTAAATTGAAAAGAGTAATCATTGTCTGTAATTTCAAATTTACTAGCCTAGTAATATAAAATAAAATTACCAATTGATATAAAATTCTCATCTCTTATTATGATCAATAGTTTCCAAGAAATTTCAAACTGATAATATATTCAAAATGGTTTTAACAGCAGCAATAAATTACATCAGCAGTATATCATAAAAGTGATATAATGAATGCCAAATTGTAATCTGAAGCGCAACAATATTTAGTTTTCCCAGAATTACTCTGAGCCACCACCAGTGATGAATTCAACCATCTGTCTTCAGAATTGCTGCTGTGTCCTCCTTAGGTTCAGCTGACATGACTAATCAACAAATCAGGCAAAACTAATGACGCGTTGAATCACTATGAGCCTGCCTCGACATGGACAGCCTATGTTGCACTTTCTGTCTAGACTCCCACCGCGTTAAAATCTACACAAAGACATCTATATAGTTGGTACCTTATTAAAACAACGAAAATACTCTCATGAATGTTTACCAAGAAGTTTTTTAAATAAAAAAATATTTAAATAATATGTAAACAAAAAAAAGAATTCCTATTGGTAAAATTGATGGTGTTTATCTTATTTGTTTTCTCAAATCAATGTTAAATATTTATCTCAACATATATATCTATTTAAACACGCCAAATTTGAGGAAATTCAATGAAGAGGCAATTGACCATGACATGTGATTTTCTATTAAATAACTGGGCAAGTCCTACTACAAAAATTCATAGCCGTGATCCCCCCATCCCTGTTCTAGTTAGTAATAAGAATCCTTAAATTCACCTGCAAGTGGCAGCTAGGGCCTTGTAATTACAAGAGTGCTGTGACTTTAAAATAAACTTCTGTATAGGGAAATTTATATTTAATCATGCAAATATATTATAGCTAGTAAAAAGATTGTCTGAAAGTTGTATGCACAAGTATTTAAAATTTATTTAAAAAATTAACATCTTGTTTTGATTTTTTTTTGAGCTAAAAGATCTAATAGCTTTTATTGATGTCTAAATTGAAATAGAAATTTATTCATTGAAAATGCTGCAAGTAGGTTTTATCCTATCCTGCTCTTAAGTTTTGTTATATTTGAGAAAATATTCAGGCTCCAATCTAGTTATCGGAATTACAGGAGAATGTTTAACCCAAACTATATAATTTTATGAATACCATAATCTTACTTTTTTTTTTTTAGTATATTTTATTAGGTAACAATTTTACAATATGCCTGCCCTAGTGTTGGGATTTTTAAAAATTTATAAGGCAAATATATGCCAAGTGTTGAATAAAATAACATACTGATATAACAATGATAAATTTAGTCCAGTGAACTAGTCTACAGAGCAGTATCAGTGGATCAATAATAACTGGTAGTTTAAAAAAAGGAAGTGAGAAGACAGTCTGAAAAGTGTTTTCAAGGCTGTTTAAGCCTTTCTGAGTATGATTTTGATAAATGAATTTTTACTGCTTTTATTCAAAATAAGAATTGTTAGTTTCCTAATAATTTTTTGTACGATTACATGAGAAATTGATGATCATGTAAAACGATGAGTAGATTTGTTTGATTAAGATGTATGAGATTTGCAGTGTATAGTTTACTAAATACAGGATGTCATAAATTATTGACCTATTTTAAAAGTTAATAAAAAACTTCAATATTAAACTGCACTTTTTCTGTAAATGAGAGAGCAAATAAAGTTTTTTTCCCGATAGGTATGTAGACACATATTTTAAATTTGTTTCACAGAGAGATTTTCATATGATTAGCTACTTGATCAAGGTGAAGCTGATGCTCGATTTCTGGCTTTCTTTTTAGTTTTTTAAAAAATCTAGTTTTTAATTACAAATGATTTAACAAAATTAAAGAGCCTAAAATTTCTACAAATATGCTTTTATTTTTTTCTTCTAGTTTTGCTCTAATAATGGTTTCGGGAAAATGGGGAAATGTCCAATAATTTACAACCAACTATATCACTATAATGGTGCATTACCTATCTGAAAAAAAAACTTGTACTGTGGCTCTGCCATTTAAAAAAAAACCCACGTAGTTTAACATTTTAAAACAATTTTGAAAATGGTCCAGAATTTTCTATGACTCTCAATTCTGGTATAGAAATTGTTGAATTTCCATACATTTAGAAATGCATGCCAATATGAAATGCATTTAATTTGCTAAAGAGTGCTGAAGCCAAAAGGGAGCTGTTTATTTTAATTCAGAGGGGGGGGGAATCTTGAAACTCATGGATGAAACAGACACTGCACATTTATATTAAAAATAATGATTGCTGATCATTCTGTCAATTGGAACTTTTTTTTTGCAGTAAAAAAAGTCTCTGAAGAAGATGTGAATGAACTTCCTGAGGTGGACCACCACAAAGAAGGACCTGAGGTCTCGAACGTGGGAGCTCGCTTCCAGCCCGAAATCTAAAACGATTTAGGAACATAAATAGTAAATTCCTTTTTTTATTTGACTCTAAAAAAGCTTCATTCTTCACCTTTTGGTTTTATATATGGCTTCTTTCCAGAGTTTACAATAAACTTACTTTTTTTTATGTTACGCTATTTGTCTTATTTCTCAAATCGTGCCTGCATTGCTTATGCACCAACTGATATTTTGAGATTGTATGGGTATCAAGTTTAATGATTACAATTTTGGTTCTACTTAAAAATGCTATGTACCATTTTTCTTGAAATTGGCTGGTCATTTTTATAAGAATTTACTGTCCGCTCTTGCCGCCCTCTGGGCTGGTTCGCGGCCAGCACCCACTTTGCTCAGCACTACCCCTGCTACTTCGAGGCTCTCAGCCATTACTTTTTCCAGTTTTAAATACTGCATGAAGATCAATGGAACAGACCATAAAACCATAGTAGATTTCATATTCTTTGTAGACAACAGATTCCTTTAAAATTGTAAAATCTTTCAATGAACCCCCATCTAGTTGTAGTGTTTTGAATAAATTTTTCACGAATTTCAGCATAAAAGTCTTCAGATCCATAAATACAGAATGAAATCGTCCTAACTAAACATTTTCCATCACCTACAATAGTTATTTTACAATATGTTTGACATGCCATTGTGATGGAACTGTTGGGATCTATATATTTAAAATAACATGGTAAACCCTCGGACAATTCGCCAGCACCAACCTCCAGACCGATTTCGACATTTTTTTTGCATTTGAAAGGTTATGGCTTCTAGATATTGTCATCAATGGTCGTCTGTCCCTTCCCCCCCACTTTGGAAGGAAATCGAAAAACTCTTTCCTACTGTACATTCTCTATGGGGGAAAAACATTTGGACAATTTGCCAGCCTCAACCACCCGACCGATTTTGACAATTTTTGTTTCATATGAAAGCTTATGATGTCTAGATATGTCGTCAAAGGTCGTCTCTTCCCCCCACCAACCCCCATTTTCGAACGAAAGAGCAAAAACATAGAAAAAACACTTCACCATATATTCTCTATATTTCGTTCAAAAATGGAGGGTGGTAGGAGGCAGGTGACCTATGATGACATATCTAGACGTCATAACCTTTCAATTAAAAAAACTTATAACTACTTGCAATGTTAAAGATGCTTGCAATGTAATATTTCTGTAACAAAGCATTTCTTCATCAAACTAGATTAGTTAACGTTTCGGTGTTTTGGAGAATGTTTGCTCGTAATATTACTAAACAATTTTAATTAAGTATGAATAAGTTCAAAGAATTATGTAAGGTACATAAGTGTATTTTTCGAAAGCTATGTCTTCAATCAGCTGATTTTCCATTGTAAAATTCGTTTAACTGTGTTTTGGCTATTTCTCGTTTTACTTGTTAAATAAATTAAAATTGTTTTCACCTTTTGTTTATGGATTTATTGTACTACTTTTTAATTTTTAAGCCCAGCTATCATAGAATAATTAATTTTGTGTAGATAATGAAGGTTACCAGCACACTTTGAAAATTGTTGCAGTATTAATATATTTGTCACTGTACCCGATTTGCTGCCTTGAAGTGAGCGTCTCAAAATGAAATTATTTAACCACTTAACTGATTACTATTTGTGCCATAGGTGCATCAAATTATCATATTTGTGAACATATAAGCTACAATTGTCACTCATTGCACTGGAATTGGTCAAAAGGCTTAAAAAAAATTGGCATCTACAAACTTCGTAAGTGTTCTATAGACTTGTGGTTGAAACTAAAGGACAATGCAAAACAGATGTCGGTTATTATTGAAGAGGAAACAAAATGGTTAAGTGGCTAAGCTAATATGTTTAAATTTATAGAAGTTGAACTTTTATTAGTGTAATGTTAAGCATGGCATTTTTGTCAAAACAAATAATTATATCTGATAATTCTTCTGAAATAACTTCCATGTTTCTTATTTATTGCATGTTTTTCTGAAAATATAAAACTCTTTGCCTCTTCAATATTTTAAAGAGTGTATTGGATAAAATGTGCCAATAATACAAATGCGCATTTCTTCTAATAATAGTTTTAAATATTTTATTAATGGTATAAGAAACTACTTATTGTAAAGATAAAATATTAAATCTGAAACTTAAAGAATTAAATTTCCAGTTATGAATGGATTAAAAATAAAGAATTTGTTAATTTGTTGTGAAATCACTTTTCATATTGAAATGTATACTCATGCTTTATTTTCTGAAGCTTAAAAAATCTAATCTACATTGTGCATCTCACACTGGGAACTGCATTTTTGAATCTAATTGCATATGTTACTGCACCCCCCCCCCCCCCTGATTTTAAAACTTTTTTCAAAGTTTTTTTTTGTGATATTTATGTTAGTATTTACCACCAAATGGCCATTACCCCTCAAACCACCTTAATTTAATTCCTGGCATCACGACTTAAAATCTTTTTCAAGTTTACAACAATAAACCTCAAAATTCACTAAAGCTATCCACGAAACTACTACCTATTCAAAATCTCCTTATGTCTTTTATAGCTGAACGCAATTGAATCGCTGATTGCAGAAACCACACGAGTCAATTTTTCAAAATCGTGTTCATGCTGTTTTCACATTCTGAAGGAAAATTTGCATAATGAGTAAAGAAATGACTGGAGCCGAGAGAAGTCACATTATAGGTATATAAAAAAATAAATCATTGGTTTAAAAATTTAATCTGATTTTTTAGAAGCTCCCAGTATTTTGATATTGTTGACTCTTGGGGGTTTTTACCATCAACGATTCAATTGCTTTATAAGCTAATTTTCTTGGGGCTTTCTGAAAATTCTTCTCGAAGAAATGTCTAAATTGAGATATGTCAATTTTGCCGCCCCCCCCATTTTTTGTTTAAAATATTATGTGAGGATGCATGGCTCTGAAAGCTGAATAGCTATTTGTTTTGATGTAACAAAAATTCATCAAGCATTTTATGTAAATGTTTATATCTTTTGCAGGGCCGGCCCGAACAAAAGCGATGCCTGGTGCAAAGTTGATTTGCTCGACCTTGAAACTAATTCCGTATAACAACATAATAATTAATTGCATTTTCTTAATTATTACAATGCACAAATTGGTATATTAAGGACTTAAGAAATACGTTAAAATGGTAATTAATTAGATTATTCGATTTATGAATTATTTTTGGTGGTATTTGAAAGAGTGGCACAACGTGGCATCTTTGTATTTTGAGGAGAGTAACCATCCCGTCTTCGTTCGTGATGTTTCTCATTCTTTAATTTTCTTAAATAATTTCAGAAAAACTTCTGCTATTTTTATCATTCGGAAAAACGTAGTTTTTTTACTTATGTCACACTAATTTGTATGAGAGGCGTTCTAAATTTATCATTATTTTTTCAGGCCAAATACCAGGCTCATTGATATCGATAATTCGTTTTCAACTCTTTGTTGAAGCTGCGATATTCGGATTAATTCATCTTGTTCTTAATTCGACGCCTGAAAAAAAAAAAAAATCCACCGTCTATAGATTTCCCTCTGCTTCATAATTATCTTAACGAACACTTGAAATGTGCACATATACGATATATTCCTACTTCTACTTCCTTTTTTTTTTATTTTAATCCGTATTTATGTATATTCCGATTAAAATAAAAAAATAAGAAGACATTTTTAATTAGCAAAATCAGTTAGGTGTGCGGGGCCTAGTGCGGTCGCACCGTTCGCACCCCCCTCCGGCCGACCCTGATCGTTTGTCGCTAGTACACAAACCAAGTGAGAAAAAGCTGGGTAGGTGTGAATTTTTTTTTTTACCGTCCTTAGAAGTGATTACTAGTGTTCCTTAAACATCGATAGTGCAGTCGATAGTTTTCCGACTTAACTATCGATAGTTTTCTCCCCTGCGATACTACCGATAGGTGTTCTTCCAGTCGATAGTTTAGAAATTATCGATAGTTCCAGTCGATAGTTTTGAAACTATCGATTGAAAATGAGCCTATCGATAGTATTGCCCAGAAGCAAACTAGCGATGGTTTTGAGAAAGTCGATACTATCGATTGTTTCAGTCGATAATTCCGAAAACCCAATACTATCGAGTTGGCTTAGATAGTCTATCGATGTTTAAGACCACTAGTGATTACACATATACACAAAATTAATTAAAAAAGAAAGGGAAAAACAATTGTGACGCTTTTATCCACTTTATTAGGATTATATCTTTTAAGATTACAGATTGATGCATTGTAATGGAGGCAAATCCCGTAATACAGCAGATATTGATATACATTGCCAAGAAAATAATTCTAATTGTATGATGAATGATTGAGTTCGCGATCCGATTCCTTGTCTGCATTCTTGGAAAAGCCATACCTGCAAATTAAAAAAAAAAAAAAAATAATAATAATTGAGTTTTAAGGTATTACAAAGAGATGAATGCATCTAGCACAAAATAATATTCAAGAGTATAATTCTACATGCTTCCATTTTCAAGCTTGGATAAATTATCTGCTCGGCAGAGCCCCTTGAGTTTATCGCCAATATGGCAACCCAAACAATCGAGCAGGATTGCTCTGTTCTGCTAGCAGTCCTTTAGCTAATTGTTTTCGTTGTTGAGTTGTATACCTACTTCCAAATTGTGCAAAGACTGAAAAATACTTATTAAATAATTTAAAGAATAAAATATTTTCAAGAATGAAAGATCTTTGAGTGAGATTTTGAAAGAGAATCTCACTTTTCGATTTATTTATTTTATTTTTCACTCGTGCATGGATGAAGGATTTCGCATTTTAATGAAAATCTTTTGCTCGAATCTTTAAGTCGTTTGTTTTCGCAATTTCGTTCTTCTTCTGATTAGCAGAATTTTCTTTATTCTTCGAGAGATGTGGATAAAAGGTAAGTTTTTTTCCCCTCTTCTTTTTTTTCTTCCCTAATTGAAATGAAGTTCGGAGAAAATGCCACTAGTAGCTGATTTTCTTATTGCTTCTGTCTTTCTGTTTCGGAACTTTTCATGTTCTCTGTTAACTACTTCAGAATCCTTATTTTCAATGTGCTAGCGAAGCTTTTAGGTTTATGCTCTCGTGGCTGGGATTCTGAAGGCATCGCGAGCTGTGTTATAAAGCTCCATTTTCACCAAAGCAGCCATCTTGCTTTTTGGCATTGGCGACTTGGCATCCATTGGCGCTATGAAGGGGTACCGACTAGTGGATTTCAACAAAATAATCTGCTGCTGAAATATGAAATGTAAAAAGGAATTTGATGTTGCTGTGTAATAAAGTATATACATAAAATTTGAAGTGGAATTTGTAGTTGTTGTTTTGTATACATAAATCGTACAAGAAAGGAAAATCGGAAGGGTTCTCCCCTCGACTTTCTCTTGCCCTTCTACAAAAGGATGTCATTGATAACCTGTTGTGTAAAAAATTCTTTGTTTTGTTATTATTAAATAATAATATAAAAGTATCCAAAAGTACCTTTGCCACTCGGGGATTGTCACTCATGTTTTTTCGACATTGTGATTTTGTTTTCTGACGATAATTGCGGAAACTTTTGCCTGAAGAAAAAGGTTTTTACGCTACCTTAACCCTCCATTAGTTACAATCCTTTTCATCGTTAAATGGTCGCAATGTATCTCGCGGATGCAAAATCAATTCTATGACATTTTAATCCTGTTATGATTATTTTTCCATTAAAAGTAACTATGATAATTAGTCGTAATGAGAATATAAATAAGTATTCTGTAAGAAACATTTAAATTGTAATGCGATAAAAAACAGCTAATTTATGCATACTTGCGGCTAACTAGAGGGATAAAAATTCAGGGCAACGAAGTAGAAGTTAAGGAGTTCCTTTTGATTCTAAGAACCCTGAACCTCCTCATGATAATTGCACTGGATTTAAATGAAGCTTATAATTTTACCTGACCAATAGAAAAACAAAGAATTTAAGTAAATCGATGAGAAGAAGAACAGTACAAATCCAAATTCCCTCTTTCTATGAATCGATTCGATAAATGTAGGTCTAAACATTGATTGCAAGAGTAATACAATACCAGCATCCCTTTTTTGATTCCAAGCATGTTTTAAAGTTAAATGAGAACAGAAGAACAATAATTTAAACAAGTATAGAACCCAAACTTAATTACCTCGAATGGACCTTATGCACCCTTTGGGTTCGAGAGTATAGAAAAACAGCTGTGGAGGAATAAACAAAACGATCGGCCTATAAGCGACTCAGAAATAAAAGCAGTTCTGAGTCAGCTGTTTAAGACTGACCAATGGCTGCCTCCAGCAGGTCACGTGACGGAGGATGTGACGTCACATGCATAAGGTCCATTGAGAATTTCGGATTGTTGCAGTTCTTCTCACTAATGGACCTTATGCACCGTTTGGGTTCGAGAGTATAAAAAAACAGCTGTGGAGGAATAAACAAAACGATCGGCCTATAAGCGACTCAGAAATAAAAGCAGTTCTGAGTCAGCTGTTTAAGACTGACCAATGGCTGCCTCCGGCAGGTCACGTGTCGGAGGATGTGACGTCACATGCATAAGGTCCATTCAATTACTGTAGGGGGCCGCGGTGGCCCAGTGGTCAGGCTTTGGTGTCGCAGCCGAAGGGCTCCAGGTTCCAACTCCACTAAAATATTCGCTGTGTATGTTGGCCTGGTACATGTTAAACCTGTCGTCATAGATCAAGCACCATCCCTCTATGTGGCTCGGAAGTCTGGATAGGGAGATGCCGGCTCGGATGCCATCATCTGACCACGGTTCAACACTTCGAGGTCCGTCCCAAAATAGGCCTGGTGTTGCTTCAAAACAGACGTTAATATAACTAAAACTCAATTATTGCAAAGAATAACAGTTCCATGCAAAGAGAGTTTTGATAAAGTTTAAAACGGGCTTCAGAAAATACAGTTGACTAAAAATTTAGTGAAATGAATGTTAAAAGTATAAAATGCATTAATGATTTTCTTAAAATTCAAAATATTATTTTTCAGTTATAGCCATGTGCACAAATGTATTTAATATTTTCACTAGGCAAAGCTGCAACGCACAAAAGAATAAATAATTGAAAACGCATGTAATATTTTCATTCGATATATATTTCATTTCCTTCATTCATGTAATATTGTCATCCTCCTGAATGACAACGTTCAAAAGGAGTTATTCTGATGAGCCATTTGTTTAAAATAAGTCAATTCAAGAGAATATTGCCGCCCTTCTAGGAGGGCGCCATTTTTTTTTGTCTTGTCCGAATTGTAACGGCAATATCTATAGACCATCTATTGATGGCAATTTGACATATTTTAAGCAGATTGAAACGAATTTTGGAATGAATATTTTTCTAAATATGGGGATAATAGCCTTTGTTGCTAAAAATCCCAAAACCTTGTATCTCTCAGTGATACAATTCAAGAATCAAGTCAATTCAGACGGTAATAGAATATTACAGCACATTTGGAAAACGCGTTTATCTGCCTTTGTTTCAATAATAATGTTTGAACTACAAAATGAATTAGTTGCACAAGGTCATTCGAAAATTTATATAAAGCTTTCAATATTATGTGATGCTTAATTTAATATAGTATAGCCTACTCTTCCTCATGGAATACAATCACAGATTATTCTTTAAAGTTCTAAATATTACACACTGACTGGACGCAGTTATGCGATATGGTTCTGGCTCCAAAGTAGACATTTTGAGATAATAGCCGTTTTCGCAAAAACCTAACTGAAAGACATAAGATACTGCATTTTCCCAAAATTAATTATTGATTATAAACATTATTATTATAATACTAATAATTATACTAATAATAATTATTATTAGTAATCTTTTGAGCAATGGATTGTGATTTTTTTTTCGGTTTTGAACGTGAAATTCAGTTTTTAAAAGTGAACTCGAAATCCATTACTGTGTCCATTTACCAGACGGCAGTCCATCTGTTGTTTGTTAAAATCAGATTATTGTAATTCTGTTGGAAGTTGTAAAGCTGTCTTTTTAACTACGATGATGATTTCGAAATGACGTTTCATCAGCTAATCCAGAAGAGAAAAGCTAGGACTTCATATGTCCAGCTTTATGTATTTATTCAAAGGAGCTGAAATACTGCTCCGACGCAAAGTACTGTATCTCCATTAGTAACTGATACAACCACAGGCGGCTAATTACATCTGAAACGAAAGTACTGTAACATATTGTTGCAGAACTGTAATGTCGCTTTCCCTGCCATGTTAGTCCTATGAGAGGAAAGAGACATTTACTTAGGCCTTCATTGGATGCCGGGGAAGTGGAAGCCAATGATACCCGACCTTGGCGACCATTTTGGTGACAAAATGAAGGTCCCAGAAAATTTAGGAATCATGGTTCTATCTGTCATAGGAACCGAGACATAAATTTTTCTAGTGAAATCCATGTTACGTCACGTACTAATGGAAAGCTATAAATAGCGAAGTAGAATCCCTTCGAATAGTAATCTCTTTTGTAACGACAAGGTTAAAAATTTTCTTAAGTTGGCATTCACGAGAAGGCTAGATATGCCATTTGTCCTAAGACCGGTTTTCCCCCCACCCATTTTAGTCGAAAAATTAGTCAAAGCATTCACGGATGTTCCAAAGTTTGTTTTGAGACAAGGTTCAAAGTCGCAGAGTCCCTGCCACCCAGACTCCTCTTCCACCACGCGGGGGATTTCGAGTTTCATTTCCAGCCTCGACGCGAGGTACCAATGTAGGCAGATCCTTTGTTATGCCGCTACCCTCGCATCGAGGTCTGAAATTGGAATCGGCGGATTGAGTTTTGAATTTTTAGTTTTTTGAATTCCATTACTTCGAATCATTTGCTCCTAATTTGTCAGGTTTTCGACTTTGACGATAGGTTTTTCTTTCCGTGTTCCAAAAATTCCATTTTGGAAGAGCGGTGAATTGCCTGTTTTAGCGCTATTGTTCGTGCTATTCCTGTTATTATTAGTGATTTGCTGTTTGCTTGTGTTGCTAATTTGTGCAATGTTTTCGTGATACCTGTGCTTCGAGTTTCTAGAATATTCTCGGATTAAAGTGTTATATTCCATTATCCAGTTTATTGGATTGCTTTCACCGTACACCAACCGGACGATTTTCTTAACAATATCGTCACTCAAAGTGCAAAAGGTCGTATGTTCTAAAGTATAGCTAACATAGGACACGCGACTTTTCGTCCTTTGAGTGACGATTTTTAGGTTGGAATACATTCATCTAAAAATCCTGCCTTTTATCTTTTATAAAAGTGGCCGAGCTAAGCAAGGGTCTGTTTTCACTCGACCTTTCGTCTGTTTGCTGTAAATTTGTTCGTTACGCAGCCACGACCAAAAGCTTTGTTCTATTTTCTTCCAATTTGGCATGAATGTCCCTTGAAGTCATTAAAAACGACTTATGTGTAAGGGTCTCTATCTTTTGATTCCGTTTCAAGATGGTGACCGTTTTAATCGTTCCATTTCATATAATGTATTCAGCTTTGTTTCCGAACACTTCTAGCCGAACGGAACCCCAACCATAATAATGCCCGACAAAATACCGATAATAGCAAATGACATTTCCGTAATTGTATTTTTGATTACACTGATAAAAGACTTTTAACCCTCTGACTATGTAATTTTTTAAAATCACTGTTTAGATGCAACGTTTGCAAGCGTGTTCCAATACCATTGAGCCAAGCGAAATGTTATTTATATGCAAAGCTTTATTAGTATAATATGATCCAACGCTATAAAAGTATAACTAAACACATTAGCCTTGAAAATCGCAGGATGCAGCAGAAATTAAAATTGCTTCCAATCATCGGGAATCACGGGATACGCAGTCAGAGGGTTAATTGCAATTTTGTTAATACTGATAAAAGCAGGCATTGAATTGTAATTTTGTGATACTGATAAAAGCTGAGATTCGAGTAAAATAATTCTCATTCGGAAAATAAAGCGGGAGGGGGGGGGGGGGAAAAGATATAAGATCATAGTTCCATGTTGAGATTTGCTTTTTCCTGTTTTATTAAATTGTGTTTTCTTGTAAGTTTGTTCAACGATTGTAGCCAAACAATTCATGCTGTAAAAATTTGAAGAAGATTATCTGTTCACAGACCACTAGTTCTAAGTTCTTAAACTCAATGTCGGAGGTTAATTTACCAGCTAATTAACCTGAAATAAGCGACAAAGATTTGGAATCTGATCAATCTAGTGAAACAAAATAAATGGTATGCAAGTTTGAACAAGATTATGTTCCAGCATGTAATTTTCAGCCCCCCCCCCAATTCCCACTTAAGCCTACACTACACAGTCCAATGCAATTAGGCAAAATAGGAGAAAAAATTTATAAAAGTTTTTAAACTTCGGTCATATACTCCTTTGACCTCAAGGACAAGGGGAACTTCCCCTCATCTCCACCCCTAAAACTTCAAAAAAGTCGAACCGTAAAATAGGCCAGTTGGCGGGGAGTTTGAATCGGAAAATATTTATAACTAAGATTTTATTGCTTTAATCAATTTATTTAAGGCCCAGTATGACTATCCCAAGTTTTTCTCTCCGGTGAGGCGAGCGTCAGCTGCTAGGGGGGGAGGGGGGGAATTGAAGCGAAGTGGAGTGTTATGTCAGTTTTTCCTAGATTACTCCAAAACTACACATTCAATGTTATAAATGGTATTGTTGCAAAAATGTGATGTCGCTTTCCTGCCTCACTGGTCTTATGTTTGGGAAGAGAGTTTTACAAGGGTAAGTATGGGAAGGCCGGGCCTGGACCCCTGATCTTGGCGACGAACATGGAGACCATTTTGGCGACAAATTTGGTAACCTTGGCGACAAATCGATGATTCCAGAAAGTGCGACCCTTTTCTCGATATCTCTATCAGGAAAGAAAATACTCTAGAATGTACAAGATAACTCCATGTGACGTCATGGCCTGTCGGGGAGAGTATATAACGGCCGAGCTTGGATCAGAGTGTATGTGTGTTGATCGACTGGAACGACTATGGAATTTCGTCTGCAGTGCGAGTAAGAAAACTGGTGAGCTGAGCGCTATTGAAAGTGCTGTTATTGTCGCTATTAGTGATTTGCTGACTGTTTGTGCCGCTAAATCTCATAGTGCTGAACTGTTATTACCTGTGAATTGTTGTCTGTTTACGTTGCTAATCGGAGCAAGATCTATTGTTTCTTGTTACCTGTGCTACGTGTTTTCTTGCATTGCATTGTGAATAAACCTTCATTCTCCATTATCCTGCTTGTTGGACTATTTACACCATACACACACATAAATTTTTTTGTAACAGTAGTAAAAAAGTTGTAGAGCATAAAATTCTGCATCGAATGAATACCAACACTATATCTTTTGTTGCAGTAGTATGATTACAAACTCTTATTAAAGTTGCAATGATTTTCCCAATTTTCAAATAAAAAATGTAATTCGTCCATAAGACGACGCATGAAATCAAAGAAGTTATTTAAATAAAGTTTGTATGCAAAAGTGTTTACTTTTGTAAGTATATACATATGTCGGTGCACCAATGCCAGAAATTAGTGTGGTGTGGAAATTAGGAAAGATAAGATGACATCCTCTTTAACTGACCACGGTCCAGCTTGTTGGACTGCTTCAACCGTACACCCACAGGACGGTTTTTGTAACATTTAAAATTATAGTTGAATAAATTTTCGGTTCAAAATTTAAATAAAACCAGTATAGTAAATTTTTAAACGCCCTTGGAACAATGGCGCCACTGGGCAAAGCCCAATTAGACCATTGTATATGGCGGCCCTGTTTAGCGACGGATATTTGTGATTGGATTTTAATAAAATAAGAATTTTAATCGAATAATCTGTGTCACTAATGTACTAAGGATAATTAATTACTTCTGATTCATTACATTTTCAGAGTAAAAATCAATTATAACGATTGAAGAAATCTTTTTACTTAAACATTTCTGAACGCTTAATGAATGTAGCGATCAAAATTAATTAACATCTATCTCATTGTACTTGACCCAGAGGTCGAAATTATAACAAAATTTTAATTAATTGGTGTATAAATAATAAACTGAATGCTTCTGAATTCTTGCTTTTTAATCAAATAGTCTTCATATTTTATCAGGGAAATTGGCATATATTTCTGTTATTCATCTGTGGTGTGCCTCATGTCTGATATCTTTTAACTTGTAACAGAGGCCGCGGTGGCCTAATGGTAATGACCGGCCCCGCTGGCCGGAGGGCTCCAGGCTCGAAACCCGATTCAACTGTCTGTTGCACGTTCAATTATTCATAGTGGCCAAACGTCCCCCCGGCTGGTGCTGTGCAGAAGCTTGAAGAGTGGGATAGCAACCCAGGCGTCGTCCTCTCTATCTGATCACGGTTCAAGATTACGAGGTCCGTTCCAAAACAGCCTTCGTGTTGCTGCAAAACAGAATGTTAATATAAGATAGAGGATGTTCAGTGGAGAAATATTTTTTCGATTTCTCTCGAAAATGAAAGATGGCGGGCGGCAGGAAACATATTGTTACAAACATGGAAAGTCGCTTCCCAGCAATGTGAGTCTTATGGTTGAGAAGAGAGTTTTACAAGGTTAAGCATGGAGTGACCTCAGCGACTGTTCTGGGACCCCTGACCTTGGCCAGGAACTTGGCGACCATTTTGGCGATGGCGACAAATAGATGATTCCCGAAAATGCAACCCTTTTCTCGATATTTCTATTAGGAAAGGGAATACGCATGAATATACGAGAAAACTCCTTGTGACGTCACGGCTTGTCGGAGAGAGTATATAAGGATCGCGCCTCTATCAGAGAATGTAATGTTGATCCATTGGGAACAACTTGAGAGCTTCGTCCGCAGTGCGAGCTAGGAAGTTGGTGAGCTGAGCGCTAGTGAAAGTGCTGTTATTGTTGTTACTAGTTATTTACTGACTGTTTGTGTTGTCCGATAACAAAGTGCTGAACTGTTATTAACTGTGAATTGGTGTCTGTTTACATTGGTAATCTGTGCAAGAACTATTGTTTCCTGTACCTGTGCTATGTGTTTTCCTGCATATTTATAAATAAACCTTCATTTTCCATTATCCTGCGTGTTGGACTGTTCACACCATACACCCAAAGAAAGACTTTTGCAACAATATCTAGACTTCATAAGCTTCCATATGAAATAAAAATTATAGAAATCGGTCCAGTGGTTGGGACTGATCCCCGGTTTTTCCAATTATTTTAAATATATAGATTAATCTGAAACGTTTTAAAATCCTTGATTTACTATCGTGTATCGGCAGAAAAATAAAGGATACAGATAATTATGTTTTTGACTGCGTCCGAACGGAAAAATTTCATTTTAATAAACTGCTGATAATTTTGAAAGAGAATGGCTCAAAAATTACTTTTTAAAAGTGCAATTTTTAAAATTAGGGAGATTTTTCAAATTAGTGATTAGATATGCAGTTGGCTATCCCTTTGACTGATGCACTTAATTTTAATCTTTTTACAGATGCTTTTGTAAGTACCTTTTGTATGTCGCCCCTACTAAATAAGGTTACATGTATACTACATATGAATATCTTTTATTTTAATTATATTAATTTTTTAAATTTTATATATTTATTTTTATTACATTTTTCTGTTTATTATTATTTATACTATTTATTATCACTATTACTAGGCGCCTTCGGAGACCAGCTGGTTCGCCAGGAATATAATTTCAGTTGAATCTTGAATAATTTTATATTCATGTTTCCCTTAACAACGTAAGCAGATCGTAGTAGATATTTAACCCATGTTCTTTTCTTGGCGTTGTACCGTTCTTTTCATTGTTTACATAAATGTCCATAATTAAATCGAATAACTAACCATGTCATGTAACATCTAATTGCAAGTTGTCAGCGCCATCTTCACTTTCTTATTCCTCTTTCAAAGTATGCATTTGATTTCAACATTAAAATGGCGCAACACATTTTATGGCCAGCAGCATGTTTGCTTAATTAAAACATGCTGAAAAAAAGAATGAAAACATAGCAGCCATAATCATTCAGCTTACTAGATATATTTCTTCCTATACCTAATATCTCAGAGAGCTTGGCTTGCAGATTCCATGAAAATGTTTATGAAATAAAATATGAAAGCAAAATGTATTAGGTTTCCCGTCAACAATTTTAACAATGAAAGAGAAACACGCAATTAAATATTTGTTTAAACAATGAAAACGGTTTAAATTATGCCAAAAATATTTTTAAAAGGTTATTAAAATTAGAGAAAAAATTGTTCGGCAACTTAATTGATGTCATTGTAAAGGTAATTTTTTGAACTTTCAGATGGCGTAAAAATGATTTTTTTGTGCTGCAATATTTTCGGAAGTTATTAAAGAAAAACTCCAAAATTTCGCTTAATTTTTAATTAATTAAAATTTCCAAAAGAATGGCTTCGAGGTGCACATTCCTACACTCCAAAGAATGTTTGTGCTAAATTTTGCAGCTCTAAGTCCAGCGGTCTGTCCAGTAGAGCGTCAACACACACACACACACACACACACACACACACACACACACACACACACACACACACACACGCACACACACACACACACACACACACACACACACACACACACACACATTCTCCTTTATTATTAGTAGAGATTACTTTCCCCAAGATTTGTATATCTTGATATATTTTTCTTCCCATTCCCAAAATAACATCCCATGTTAGCAGGAGTAAAAATCTTGACAAGAAGTATTTTTAATACACTATTTTTATTAAAATGCGTTATATCATCTTTCTAGAGTGGTTCTGAAAAACTCGTATTCAATACTCGTTTACTCAAACTGTATGTCGTTACTCAAACAGTAGAGAAAACGCCTTCTTCCTTAGCGTTGTTTACTTTTTTGGTAACCGAAACACCATCACTCCCTAAAATCCCTCGCAGAGGTGGCTGAACTTTATACGATAATAAGAAGAGTAACTTTACGTGTAATTTTTACTGCAACAATCTTTCTCTATTTACCTAACATAATCTACTTGTCCGATCTTGGGAAATTAAATTCAAATTCAACAGAAAAGACAACTTATATCTAATCATTAGAAAAAGAAAATCCGAAGAATTTTCTGCGCATTTTAAATTGCTTTCGATTTTCTTTGTAAGTGTTTCTGAAGAAATTCTGCAATTTAGATTTCCTTTTCCAATTTTCCAATCTTTGATGGCTGTGACGTTTATTTAGTTTCATATACTGGTGGACAAATTTTAAAGATGCGGAAAATTTTGACTTCGATTCGCAATCAGTTGCGGAGAATCGTAGCACATACAATCGTCGGAACTCACATTTTACAGCGAAGATTCGGTGACGAGGGTATTTAGAGGGGAAACTAGAAAAGGATGAAGGCGAAAATGGAGTTTGACCCACTCCGTTTCACAGAAAGCTGATAACGAGATGTAACTTTCATCAATCGTTATGTTTGATGTGCATAATATTTACATGCATTTTCGTAAAAATAGGAAAAATATTCGTGAAGATATAGAGGTTTCTTTAAACAATCCCTAATTTTTCCGCATGGGTTTTGCTTATAACATCTAGAGTTTTAAACCAAATTGTAAGAAACTTACCGAATATTTGAATATGTGAAAAAAGCTTTGCATTAAGATTTGAATAAAATAATTTTAATATTACAGGAAATAAGAGTGTTTTTAGTAAATAATTTTTAATGCGCATGTATGAAAAGTAGCGAAATTTTTCTTTCATAAATGAAAAGCCAAATATATAAGGCAACTTACATAAAATTTTCATTTCAATACTGTTAATATTAAGAAAGATATAGGCATTAAAACGAGGTGAATTTCACTACACTCTAAGAGAAGCTAAATGACAAGGGTCCATGCACAAACTGAAATTAATTAAACTTGAATCTTTGAATAGTTATAATCGAAATACAATTAAAATTATGCATTTAATTTATACATGAGTATTCAGGACATTCAACTTCCATAAAATTCGATATTAACTCTTCGAAGCTTCAAGTTTAAAAAAGAACAATTTGTGCAAGAACCCTCATCATTTAGCTTCTCTTAGAGTGTACCGAAATTCATTTCGCTCCAATGCCGGTACCTTTTTAAATATTAACGATATTGAACTGGAATTTCTTATATAAGTTGCCCTATGTATCTGGCTTTGAAGTTATGAAAGAAAAATTTCGCTACATTCGCACATGCTCAGTAAAAAATTAGTTTCTACAAATACTCTTATTTCCTGTAATATTGAAATTATTTTATTGAAACTTTAATACAAAGCTTCCTCTATATATCGTGAAATATTATGCAAGTTTCGTACAATATGATAGAAAACTCTGCATTTTATAAGCAAAAAACATGCGGAAAAAGGGATTTTTTTAAAGAAACCTTTATGTCTTCAAGAATATTTTTGTTATTTTTACGAAAATGCATGTAAACATTATGCACATCAAACAAAACCATTGATGAAAGTTTCAACTCGTTATCAGTTTTCGGTGAAACGGGATAGGCCAAAATAATCTTCGCCTTCATCAATTTGTGTACGGTCTCCTAAATGTCCTCGTGACCGAATCTTCACTGTAAAATGTGAGTTCCGATGATTGTACGTGCCACGATTCTCCGCAACTGATTGCGAACCATTGTATTCCTATTAAGTCCAAATTTTTCGAAATCTTAAAAGTGGTCCTTAGCATTTGTCCACCAATGTACATTTAGTTCCTTCTTACGTGGGATAACTTTCTTAGACTATTTTCAACCAATCTTTGTTAAATATCATTCAAAATGCAATCTAATCCCCCGGAACCAGATTTATATTCTAAATTTTCCACTATTTCGAAAACAGTTTTAAGCAAGGTTTGCGATGGTGGGTGAAATTTTGAATAGTTTGAAATTTTTTTCTCATCCGCAGCCGCTTGTAGAATGCTACATCACAGTAAATGCAAATGTTTGTAAATGCTTTTAAATAGAATGGACAGGACTGTCTTAACAATTGGGCTGTAGCCTAAGGGCGCCTACAAATTTGCTATTCTGATATTATTTTAATTCTGAACCAAACAATATTTAATTATAATTTTAAATATGAAAAGACTGCGCTTTGCCAGCTTGTAAGGGAACAATAACCAGAGAAAGGGTAATTTGTTCTTGCTCCTAAGTGATTTTGTTCGGCAGGTATTTTCTTTGGGCCGTAGATGGTCAAATTCCTAGTCACGGTTCTAATGCGCGCCAAATAACTCGGCCAGGGTGCTAAAATTTGTTAAGACGGTCCTAAGAATGAAGTAGAATCTCCACATCATTATCTTTGTTTAATTAAATTCAATTTAACAAAGATAATAATATAAATATTGCTTATAATATGGAGATTCTACAAGTTGATTTATATGACGTCACGGTCACATGACAGACATTATTGCGCATGTTATCCAAACATGTAACTAAATGCTACACTCCATGACACAGTCTGCCGCACAGTTTAGGCCTCCCCTGTCTGTCTATTCGTACGAATGTCAACGCGACCATTCAAAAACTCAAGAAAATAAATGGGAGATCTAAAACACGGAAATTCCTCAAAATCCCAAAGATGAATTTTTTGACGTATGCAATACTTTGTCTTTACCTCGTATACGAGAAAGTAAACAGTTGAAACACATTACTAATATAATAGCCCAGATCTGTCTCTCACTGATCCTGTAACGCTGTCACGTGGTTTGGTTTGGCTACGTGCCAAACAGACTCAGACGATCTGTCTAAGCCTATAAATAAACACGCCCCTTTGCTCTCCGCCATTAACGAACGCGCAAATCCGATTTCTGTTATGACGTCAAAGAACTCAGACCCTTTTTTAATATTTTTTTATTCATGCTGGATTGGAATAAATTTCAATAAAATGACTTCGTCTGTTTCATTTCTTCTTCGGTAAAGTTATTTATAAAAACGAAAGTTCGTGGCAATTGATTCGTGGCGTTTTTTATATATAAATTGAGCCGCGTTAACAGTTTTATTTCCTTGTTATTATTTTCTTTCAGTATTTATTCATTTTGTATTTGGTAATGAATTTTATTTCTGTTAGTGGATTTTGCCATATTTTTAATCGGACAAATCGAAAGTAATTGTTAAAAGTAAGGTTATTATTAAATGAAGGTTAGTGTCAATCGATTCATCAGTTCTGTTTTTCATGTTTTTTAAAAATTTCTTAAGCACTCTGCCAATGTGAATGAGATTTTCTACTATAACTTTCGTTAGTAAATCTGTGAAAATGGGATATGAAATATGTTTGGAGGGCTAAATGCCTGCCTTGGACGGGCACAAATCTTCTAGTAGTATTAGAGTTCTCATGCATAATCCTGAAAAAATGGCTTATTCTCTTCTGTAGTACACACAGTTTTGAAATTATATAAAAAAGTCGGCACACAACTTTATAGATACGTCAGGTACATTATAAAGGTATTTTATCTTCATAGCACACTGTACGATCTTTTATTTTTAAAAGAAAGCTGACTAACTTTGAACATAAATTTCGAAGCTCGTTTATTAAAATGGTTAATTTATTAGTTATTTTTTCTTATAAAGCTTTTTGTTTGCATTGAGTAAAAAGCAAGTACATGATATTGAAAATCAATTAACTAATTATTCAAAATTAACTGAAAAAATTATAAATGGAAGTAGTACAAATATGAATCACTGTGTAATAAAGAATTGAAGATGGCTTATGCACTTATGTATTGTATATATTTTGAAAATTATAGAAAGTTGGATAATTTATAGATATATCTTTAGTTCGTTATAAAACTATACCATTTATCACCAAGTTTGAAAATGACAAGCTGTTTAATTTATTCGAAAAATCTATTTCTCAAATCTATCTGCATTACTTACGAAAGGATAGTTCTTGGAAATAGCAATTACAATGTATTTCGTTCCTACTGATTTTAATTATCGTTCAATTCAAGTCATTCGAAATTCAAGCGAATTAAACAAAATGTACCGCAAATTTCTTGTCTGAGGAATTAACGGAAGTTTGAAACGGAAAGTATCAAATGATGTATCGTAAGCTACTGATGTTTAATCCCACAAAATAGGATTATGTAAGTTAAGACGAAATCCAATAATGGAGAACATCATATCTGATTTAATAATTCATTGCATCTGGATAATTGGAATGATAATGAAGTTTTGAAACATGTAGTGACTTTATACATCACTCCAATTTTGCCCTATGAATTAAATTTACGAGATTTCAAGATGAGAATTAAGTCTTGATTTATAGTTAAGCTTGATTTTCTATTAATTGGCGTAGTTTTGAGGCAGAAGTAGCCTTTTCATGTGAACACAATGACTCAAAAATATAAAAAAAAATTAGGCGGCTGTCTTTTCAAACAGCCGCTGATGTTAAAGGCGTAGGACTACTTTACTCGCGTGACTCTTTTGTTTCTCGTAAGTTTTTTTAAGTTAAAGTAAGTTTTTTTTGTAACTTCTGTTGTTAGCCTTTATCTCTAAAATAAGACATTATTTATGTTTTTAACATATGTAGTTACCGAGATATAGAGGATCGCGTCAGCAATGCATGCGTATTTTTGCCCAACTTTGCGACTCAGTAGTCGCTGAACTAAACTTCCGATTTCCAAAATGTTTTTGGTAACTTTTGTTGTTACCCTTCATCTCTAAAATAAGACATTAGTTATGTTTGTTTTGGTGTGTGAATCAAATTCCTTCCTGAGACCCCAATGGGAGGAACGTAGTCCTACGTTTAAAAGCAAGACAAATAAAATTTGGTTTAAAATTGTAATGTCCGATTGTTTAAAAATTGATTTAAAAATGTTTTTCGACTTCCATTTCTTGAATACAACATGGGAAAAATACTTAAGAAGAATCATCTTGTGTAAAAACACAAGACGATTCTTAACCCGTAAAAGTCCGATATTTAAAAAATTGATTTTAAAATGTTTTTGACTTTCATTTCTTGAATAAAACACGGGATTTAAAAATTCTATTTTGTTTGAAGTATGGTTTACGGCTAAAAAGCAGTTTGTTACCATTAGACAACACTGGGCTTTAGTTGAGAAAAAAATTCCTTGGTAAAATTCTATAATATTAAATACAGATGAATTTTAATAAATAATAAGACGGATAACGAATTTCCTTCAACATTGTAGAATAAAATAGGGTATTCTCAAGCGTACAAATAAAGCTAAGAGGATGCAGCCTCAAGTGAAAAACATCAATTCATTTTTATTTTTCATCAACATTCAGGCTGCCATCTATCTGTTGTAAGTTGATTTAATTTTTTCAGTAAGTATCTTATTGGAAACAACAGTTATTAAAGCTTCAGTCTTATTCTAAAGATTTTAGAGGACAGAATTTCATATATTGCTTAACTCTTCCAAGTTCACTACATATTTGAAAATTACTAAATTTATTTCAAAAATGAGTATTATAGATGTAGCCGATTATAAATATGTAAAGGAAAAAAAATTAGCATTTTTTACTTTAAAGAAATTTGTGGTTTCACAGTGAAACCAATGAACGGTAATGGGCCATTTTTCCTCCGAATAAGTCATCATCGAAATGCAATTTAAATTGTGTATTTAATTTATAAGTATACGTGAGTATTCAGGATATTCAACCTTCATAAAATTCAATATTACTTCCGAAGATTTAATTTTAAAAAATATCCATTTGTGCAAGAACCCTCATCATTTTGTTTCTCTTAGAGATAAAAAGCAATTTAACTCGTAGAATGCCGATATCTTTATGAATACTAACGGTACTGAACTGGAATTTTTATATAAGTTGGCTTATATGTCTGGCTCTTAAGTTATGAAAGAAAAATTACGCTACGTTTCGCCCATGCGCAGTAAAAAAATGCTCAATGTGTGGTTATACTGAGAAACCAATGAACTCGAAAGGGTTAAGGGCAACACTGTGGGCAGTTAAGGGGGCAGTTATGTAAGAACTCTTCACCCTTCATACGTTAATTAAATTGATGTTTAATTGCTTAAGGGGACATATTATCTTCTGAACAATATTTTTTATTTGAAATATTATTGAAAAAATTTTCATACTATTAAAACATAACAATCATATAAAAGGCTCTTAAAAAGAAAAAAAAATCATTTTGATCTGCTTGTGAAGTTGAAATTTAATTTTTTAAAAGAAAAAAGAAATTTTTTAAACCCCCTACTACTTTTTAAAATATGAATATTTTTGCTTCAAATTTTATTTGCCAATTCATTGAAATATATTACACAAAATTGTAGATGGATTTTAAAGTGCATCTAATGTTCGCTTAAATATAGATTTTTAACTGTTTTATGTGGAGAGAAATGAAGAAATTTATCACTAACTCAATTTTTATCTTGTATATAAAAAAAATCAAGCAACTGAATGATTATTTCAGGCACAGTTTTATCATATACTTAACGATAAACAAATACAAAAAATTTTTAAAGCTCTATCTGAAAAGGGAAAAAAGCCTTAGCATTTTGAAAACATGCAAGTGAAGAAAAGACCGACATGGAGAAAAAGCCCGGTAAATTTGCCATTTGCGCATGTTTATAATTGGTCATCGTAAATAAAAGCCTAAATAACTTCTATAATATTAGAGATACCAATTTTAAATTTTGATACGATAAGTAGAAAGATAAGATAAACAAAACAAGCCAATAAAATAAAAATTGATATTTTGGCCATTTTTTAGGCAATGTGTCCCCTTAAAACAATTATGTTGTATCTCTTTCATATTGTTGCAACCCCTATTCTATTTAATATTCTCCACTAATATGCATCAGAACTATGACTGAACTTTTACAGGACGACGAATGAGTAATGTTTGTATGAAGCTCACCTTTCTAACCCTGTGGTTCAGTTTTGGATCTCTTGCGTCATTCATTTCTCTCTTATTTCATTTCATTCTCACATTCATTTCATTTTTATGTCACCCAAAGTGCAAAATGTTGTATATCAAACATTTCATTTGGTTGAGATCCATTTGACTGCACATCTTCATATCGCCAACGGAAGCCAAGTGGCCAAAAAGCAAGATGGCTGCTAAAGTAAGCAACGCAGCGAAGTGGTTATAGTTAAAGATTAACTCCTTAAAGTGTGAAATAATTTTCATTTTAAACAGATAATAAATACATTTTTTTTTATTTTTGAAACCTTCATAGAATGCGTTTGCTCTATTTACAGCCATCTTGTTTTCTTTTGGCATCTTGGCGACTTGGCATCTGTTGGCGAAATGGTATCTTGTATCTTGGTACCGAGAAGTGGATTTCAGCCATATTGAATTTTTGATATGCGATCTTCTGCACTTTGAGTGACGGTGTTCTGAAATGCGTATCACCAACAGTTCTGCACGCTTTGAGAATGGAAACATAAATCCTAATCACCCAATATATTTTATTTTATGCTAGTACATATCCCGTGTTGTTTCATAAACGATTATAAGTGTTATATACTTGTTTCTCAGATAATTTACAAAATATAAAGATGGTTAGTATAAAAATCGTTAAGGATACTTTTAATTATGCGGGTCTTTCCCAAGTATAGTAGAATCTCGATTATCCTAGCGGACTGGGATCGTAATAACCTCGGATAATCGACAACTTGGTTAATAGAGACTAAGATATAGAAGTTGATAAAGATATTTTAACGTAGGACTACGTTCCTCCTATTGGAGTCTCAGGAAGGAATTTGATTCACACGTCAAAACGCCACAAAAAACGTTGCATGGGAGATCCTCTATATCTCGGTAACTAAAAACATAATTAATTATACTTAACATAACTAATTTTAGAGATAAAGGGTAACAACAGAAGTTATAAAAAAATTGGAAATCGGAATTGTAGTTCAGCGACTACTGAGTCGCAAAGTTGGGCAAAAATACGCATGAATTTGTGACGCGATCCTATATATCTCTGTAACTACATATGTTAAAAACATAACTAATGTCTTATTTTAGACTATTCCTATCTAGACTATTTAGAAGATTCCTTACTTTTTGTCATGATTTTTACTCTTGCTAACATGGTGTGTTATTTTGGGAATGGCAAGAAAAATATATCAAGATATACCAATCTTGGATGGAAAGTAATCTCGACTGTGTGTGTTTTGGCGCTCTACAGGACAGACCGCTAGGCCTAGAGCAACGAAATTTGGCCCAAACATACTTTGGAGGGTGGGAATGTGCAACTCGTAACCTTTTTTAAAAATTTTAATTAATTAAAAATTAAGCGATATTTTGGAATTTTCCCTTAATAACTTCCGAAAATATTAGAGCACAAAAATAAATCATTTTTACAAAAAAAATTTCTGAAAATTTAAAAACTTATCTTTTCAATGATATCAAGTTTTCATTCGATTTTTTTCTCTAATTTTATTAAATTTTTAAAAATATTTTTGGGCATTCATTGTTACAATGAAATTCAAACCGTTTTCATTGTTTAAACAAATATTTAATTCCGTGTTTCTCTTCCATTGTCGAAAGCTATTATAATATTCTATTGGATTTTAATTTTTATTTTATCAATTTTTCTGTAAAATCTGTAAAGAAAGTCCTCTAGATAGTAAGTATATAAAGAAATTACCCAGTAAAACTGAACGATTATGGTTGCTATATTTAAATTAATTTTATCAGCATGTTTTAAGCCAATTAACATGCTGCTGGACGTAAAACGTGCCGCGGTATTTCGATGTTGAAATAAATTTTTGAATTAAAATTCGTTTAGATTACGTACAATTAGATGTAACTTGACACGAACAGTTACTTGACTCCATTAGGGACTTTCCTATAGACAAGGAACAGAACAAGTGCAAGGCTACATAAAGCATGCAGACTAAATCTATATAGCAATTTGAAGCTAAAATTATTTTTTAAGGGAATCGTGAATAAAAAACAATGCATAATAGAGTCAGTTGAAATTATATTCCCGGCGAACAAGCTGGTCGCCGAATAGCTAGCTATAACATAAACGGCGGCTAGTATAACATAAACGGCGTTAAAAATAATTATTATATTGTAAGTGTCATAGTTTCAAACCGTAAAAACTAAATTGTCCCCTGATCCCGTTTAAGTTTTAGAATACTTTATTCTGAATCCTGATAGCAATTGGTTTTTGTTTATATAATTTAGACAAAACTTTAATTTTAAAATTTTATAACTATGTATTATGTATATAAATTTTATATGTTTGATTTTGGATCGTCATTCGCAAATAACTTTTTTTACAAAATACCCATTTTAGGAGTATTGATTTATTTTTTTATTTCATTTTGAATCATCATTCGGAGATACTTTTTTTTTGAAAAATACTCAGTATTGGGATATTTATTATTTTTATGTTTCATTTTGAACAAACATTCGGAGATGAATTTTTTTTGCAAAATATCCTATTTATAAATTTTATATGTTTTATTTTGAATCATCATTCACAAATACATTTTATTTTCGCAAAATATTCAGTGTAAGGGTATTTATAAATTTAATGCTTCATTTTGAATCACACCATTCTCAAATATTTTTTTTTGAAAAATACCCATTTCTGGGTATTTATAAATTTAATGCTTCATTTTGAATCACACCATTCTCAAATACTTTTTTGCAAATACACAGTTTTGGGTATTTATAAATTTTAAGTTTAATTTTGAATCACCGATCACAAATAATTTTTTCTTCTGCAAATACTTTTTTTGGGGGGTATTTATAAAACTCTGTATGTTTCTTTGTGAATCAGCATTCAAAAAATTTTTTCCGCAGTTTTTGAGCAAACCCAGTTTTTGGGTATTTACCCAGGTCTTGGGTAAATACCCGGGTATATACCCAAAAAATATTTACCTACCCACTGGGTATTTACTCACACCACATCAGTGGTCCTACGCCTTTAACATCAGCGGCTGTTTGAAGAAGACAGCTTCCCGTCATTTTTATTTTTTCTTCAAGGTTTTCCAAAATTGTTTACTCGAAATTATAAAAATAAGTCCGCGGATATTACCACGTATTAACATTTCAAGAAACTCTTTTATTAGTTATTAAACTTCTTATAAGCATTTTTTAAACATAATTATTATTTCATTAGAGGACTCGCGAATGCTACATTGTATTATCTTCCTTTGAATTTTTCCAATGATTCTTTAAAGGTCTTCTCAAAAGAATATATTTACCCGTTTAACAACGCGAAACTTTCTGACGCTATATATCTATAGTGCCAGTTTTTTTCATGAAAATGCACGGAATTTGCTCACGTCACTGTTGAACTTGTTTTTATATTTTTTAACTTCTTGAGTTTTAAAAGATCACCTCCCGATACCGACCTGTTGCAAGCTTTCCCATCGTGAAAATCGGCCCAACGTCAATTTTGACATCATTTTCTAAAAAATTCGTTGCCTGTATTGAAAAAAATGTAAAACACTGTTCGATTTTCTGACCCAGGCTCGATTAACAAAGGCTTCGGTTGATAGAGGCCGGAGAATCGAGGGTCTACTGTGCATGATTAATGAAGGGGGTTAGTTAGTTAGTTATATTAACGTCCCGTTTTGAAGCAACACGAGGGCTATTTTGGGACGGACCTCGTAATTTAGAACCACTGTCAGATGACGAGGACGACACCTGAGCTGGCACCCACCTCTCCAAACTTCCACGCCACACCAATGGGAGGACGTTTGGCCACTACGAATGATTTAGCGTGCAACAGGCCCCATACACGGCGGATCTTCAGTGGAATCGGGTCTCGAACCTGGAACCCTCCGGCCCCAAAGCCGAGACCTTACCACTAGGCCACCGCGGCCTTTTAATGAAGGGGGATTTAAGTGTTTGTGAGGTGCACATTATCTTCTCGTTTTTTAAAACTGTGTTCTTATGTTTAAACTTAATTTTCAAAAATATTTTTCCTTCGTTCTTTCCATACATTTGTATAGAAATAAATATTACATAATGCAAAATAAAAATATTACTGTGTAGGGTTGTTCCTCTACTGAAATTCATGCTATGGTAATAAAATGCTGTATGGTAATATTATGGAGTGAAACATAAGATATTTTTCTCGCTTGAATGCTATAAGCGTGCAATTTAATTTCCTTAGTTTATTTTTAATTCATATGAAACAATTTTATTTGATTTATATGGAAGCTTTCACATGTATGGTTTAACCAAACAAGCTTGCTGTTTACAAGAATGATTGCTTTTTTAGTCATTATCAGAGGAAAAAAAATCTTCTAAGGATCTTTTATTTGAGGCTTTTATTTTTCTTGGAAAAGAACCGTTTTTAATTTTTTTATGCCGTTTATTACTACTACATGGAAATGTGTAAATATTTTCACATCTGCCACACACTGCGAAAGTTTTGCACATTTTTACTGAATTTGGATGAAAATGATGCAATATAATTATTGTCAAAGCAATTATTTCATTTTTATGGGTTTCCGAGATTACTGGAAGTATTTTCAAGAAAAAGTGAAACGATCATTAAAAGAAAAAGAATTTAATGGAAGAGAAACTAAAATTGTGCTAATGTAGCACTTCTCAAATTTTTATACACTGAGAGCATTACAGAATCATGAATGTAATCGGTATACTATTTATATGCAAAAAAAGTGTTTAAATTTTTATATAATATGAGAAAGAAATTAAATGCAGCATATATGGATTAGTTTGCTCTTTTTCTACGAATAAAATAAAACGCAACGAAACAAGTCAAGAATATAGTAAAATGTACAAATAGACGATTTGTGAATTTCAATGGTGTATCTTAAGCCTCTCTTTCTTGACCGCTCCACGTAAGGTCTCGGTTTTGGGCCGGAGGGTTCCAGGTTCGAAACTCGATTCCACTGAAGATCCGCCGTGTATGAGGCCTGTTGCACGCTAAATCATATGTAGTGGCCAAACTTCCTCCCATTGGTGTGGCGTGAAAATTTGGTGAGGGGGTGCCAGATCAGGTGTCGTCCTCGTCATCTGACCGTGGTCCAAACTTACGAGGTCCGTCCCAAAAGAGCCCTCGTATTGCTTCAAAACGGGGCGCTAATATACCTAAACTAAACTAAACAAAACATGACCGCTTCACTCCTTGAAAATGGCGTGGTGGCATTCCACACCATTCCATTTTTTAGCCCATCCATTTAGGCAAATCATTTACGACCACTCCACGCAACGCAAATCCATCCACTACCAGTCACTCCGATTTCCTCTATGAGCCACGCACCCAAGTCCTCCCCCAACGAGTAGCGGAAAGTGGGGTAAAACCGGGTAGCCAAGCTTCGAAGGTCTGTTACAGCAAACATATTCGACATAGAGCTTTCACATTTTATTAAAATATTCAATGTTTATCGGAGTACAATATATCCTTCCACAAAAGTCACATCTTCAGTACTTTTTTTATCAATGATTTTTTTATAAAAAACTCAAACTACCTTGTTTCACCGGGTATAAAAGAGGGTACACATGTTCACGTTATGGGAAATTAGGAAAACTCGATTTTCAGTGGAAAAGATGCAATCATTTTTATTTTATATGGCAATTTAAGAATATTAGTTACAAAATTCACACGTAAAGCAGTTGTCTTCTCCCTTCAAGCTATTGTAGCTTTCGTGGGCCCAGCTAAGACTGTTTTTACATTTGATTAACCCTTCTCCTTTATTTAAATTAGAAAACACATCATTAAAATATAAAGAATCGACGTCTGATGTGCTTTTATCGTCTTAATCAGAGGAATCATCAATAGTAACTGTCCTGGTCTTACTCCTCTTGGAGTACCCGGTTTTACCCCGAGTGAAGAGGTTATAGAAAACGAAATAGAACCGAGCAATTATTGGAGTAAATCCTTATTGTTTGGTAGGGTATGAATCCTTAGTAAACGTATAATAAGCTGGACTAACTATAGTTTTTATAACTTAAATGATTTTTAAGTAATGACAGTTTAAAATCAAGCGAACATTAGAGAGAGTTGGCGTCTTAAAACAAATAAACCTTCAAAGGTGCAGTGCATTCTACAGCTACAACACGCCACTATGTCTGTTCCTTTTTCTTGACTAGTAGAGTGTAATTCGGTATCTGTCTGTTAGATAGGAAAAATAATAGCTTCAGAATTAAAACAGAAATATATATCTTATTGATTTTGTCCATTTCTTTTTCCTCTCGACCGAGTACCGTTAATCCAAAACAATGTTAAAAAATTACAATGTGATATTTATTACACCGCAAGCAAAGTATGAAAGACAAAGAAATAAGTTAAGACACGTTTAAAAATCAAATGAACATTAGAGAGAGTTGACGTCTTAAAACAAATAAACCTGCGCAGATGCAGTGCATTCAACAGCTGCAACACGGCACTATGATTGTTCCTTTTTCTTGACTAGTAGAGTGTAATTCGGTATCTGTCTGTTAGATAGAAAAAATAATAGCGCCAGAATGAAGGGTATCCAACCATCCGCTTCATATAGTTCCAATTCTTATAGGTTTTTTTGCATTGAAGACAGGTTTTGGCGTGAATGCCCAGTCTTAAACCGGCCATTCTCTTCACAGATAAACTGGATATTTTGGAACGCTAGAAGGAAAAAGTCATCAAAATCTATGGAAATCAGCCAAATGGCTTGTGGTTTTGGAATTCCGTCTGGACTGAAATAGGAACAAAAAATCAGAGGGACCCTGAAAGGGGCTAGCGAACAGAACAATGCCTTGCGTAGATTGAAGCCTCGCTTTGAGGGTAGCATAGGTTAAAATCTGCTGGGGAAAATCGAAGAGCGATTGACAAACAGCTGTAGAGAGGCAAAGAATATCGCTCCTCCTACCTTCGTTCAGAGTTAGCGTCCTTTTAAATACAAGTGAATGGCGTACCTGTATTTGTCGATTAAAATGGGTGAAAAAAACGGGCTTAGGACAAATGGCATGGCTATACTTCAAATGAATGGCCGACTTTATACTTCTAATGTTCCTAAGAGATAAACGTACTCCGAAGAATCATGAAATTACTCAAAAAGTGTGGCCTTCATTCATATTTAAATGAGGATTCGGTAAGTGCAAAGCCAACTTTTTCAATATAGTGAAGAGTGGTGTAAGAACGTGTACCCTTGATTCTGACGTTTTTATTTTTCCTATCTAGCAGACAGATACTGAATTACACTCTACTAGTCAAGAAAAAGGAACAGTCATAGTGGCGTGTTGTAGCTGTTGAATGCACTGCATCTGTGAAGGTTTATTAGTTTTAAGACGTCAACTCTAAAATGTTCGTTTGATTTTAAACTGTCCTTACTTAAAAATCATTACAGTTATAAAAACTATAGTTAGTCCAGCTTATTATACGTTTACTAAGGATTTATACCCTATCAAACAATAAGGATTTACTCTAATAATTGCGTCGTTCTATTTCGTTTTCTATAACCTCTGCACTCGGGGTAAAACCGGGTACTTCAATTGGCGTAAGACCGGGAGAGTCAGTATTGATGATTCATTCGATTAAGACGATAAAAACACATCAGGCGTTGATTGTTTATATTTTAATGATGTATTTTCTAATTTATATAAATGAGAAGGGTGGGCCAAATGTAGAAACTGTCTTAGCTGGGCCCACGAAAGCTGCAGTCGCGCGGAGGAAGAAGACAACCGGCATTACATTTGAATTTTGTAACTAATATTCTTAAATTGTAGTATAAAACAAAAATGATTGTTCCATTTTCAAAGAAAATTGAGCTTTCCTAATTTTCCATAACGTTATATGTGTAACCGGTTTTATCCCACTAGTGGGGTAAAACCGGGCATTTTGACTTTTTTTATAAAAAAATATTGATAAAAAAGTAATGAAACTGCGACTTTTCTAGAAAGATATATTGTACTCCGATAAACAATGAATATTTTAATAAAATTTGGCAAGCTCTCTGTCGAATAGTGTAGCTTCAACAGGCCTTCGAGATTTAGCTACCCGGTTTTTCCCCACTTTCCCCTACCACGAAAAACAGTTAAAAGTGTCAGTGATAGAATAACCATTTATCTTCTCTTTTTCTTCCTTTTTATTCTCTCCTGGCAAACTGCTTATAAGGTTTACAGTATTCGGATTATAACTCCCTATACCGACAGCTCGACAACTGTGAACGAGATCATTCGCCGTCGATTTGTATTCATGGTGTTAATAAATCGCTCTTGTTAAAGAAGGCTCAATTCATTAGAGCTCACAAGCGACAATTGGTGACCCGGACTTGATTTGAATACGCAGCCTTCTTCCTTTTCTCGATTTGTGTTGAACCTCGCCGTGTCTCACTGAAATTTACAATTTTAGATAACTATAATCAAAATACCTTTTGGGTCACTTACATGCATATTTTTCTTTGTCGATCTGTTAAGAGTTATAATTCCGACATCTTTGATTTCCTTGGTTATTTTAACTATCTGCAACTGTGGTTTTTTAAAAATGGGAAAGCAAATTAAAAAGTTTTTTTCAGATAGTTTACATACCGTTACGGCGTTCTAAATTTGCTACAGCGATAGATTTCCATACGCAATGGCTACCGATCCGCGCAAGCCGATGTGCGTTTTCTGGTTTCCTGCTTTAGTTTTTCGTGAATATCTCGAAAAATATTCAGTTGTCGAATTACAATTGATTTAACAAATTAAAGAGAGTAAAATTCCCTACAAGTACATGCTTTTATTTTTCTTCCAGTTTTAATATTTTCTCAGATAATGGCTCCAAACAAATTTTTGATTTCGAGTTATTTACGATCCCTAGACCACCGAAACAGCACGCTACCTATCAGAAAGAAAATGCGCTCTCAGTTAAAAAACATGAGTTAATATTTTTAACATTATTATTTTTTTAAATTAATTTTTGAAAAAAAATAGATCTAATAATTTGTGACCACCCTGTACTTAAGCAGCAGATTAGACTCAGTACTGCATTATATCTAAAGATAAATCCTTCCCTTATTAAAGATAAATCCTTCCTTTATTCGTTGGACTCTTGCTGCTACATCCTGATATTTTTTTAACTCTCTTTGTCTTGTGATCTTAAGTGGGTCTTGATACTATTTTCAGCAGACATAACAGTAATAAAGGAAAATTTCCTGATTAAGATATTCTAATTGGAAATGGAACCAAGATGATTTTGAATTCGGTATTCTTCTTTAATTAAGTAATTACCAACTTGCAAGTTTTTACCTATTTGAAAAAGAGATCCTTTTTTGTATCAGCTGTAACTGTTTATATATTTTCTTATTTTAATTCACCAATAATTATTTTTACCTTTTATTTCAAGTCTTTGAGCTCTCATTTGTTATTTCGAAGCTATATAAGAAGGCTAGCCTCATATATTGAGAAACACCAGCTTTAGACATTATTTTCGGAATAACATGTCCCCCAATTTTTGTCTACATTATTTTTCTGTATGTCGTTGTTGATTTGGCTATAATCTTTTTAATTAAATTTTTATATGTGTCAAAACACCTTAGTAAGATCGTATGACTGCAAGTATGCCAATATCTGGTTTAAAACCTATATAGGCTGTCGTAAAACAGCTGTGAGTGAGGTTCGTATTTAAACATAATTTCTGTCAGGCTACTAGACAGCATGTAAGCGAGTAATTCAACTCAATGATTAACAATAGAGTGGACTGAAAGGTAGTTTAGGTAAAGAACGAGATAAATGCGAAAAATTTGTAAAAATACATGCATTCACCATCCAGATTTAAATTACAAGTGAGTTTAAAACAATTATTCGCTATGGCTATCATCATCATTGCATTTATGCCCAGTCTCCAAGAAATGACATCCACTTTCGAGAAATAGCTGTACCCTTTCTTGACATTTTTTAAAGCCCCGTCTTCATGAATTCTTTCGTTCAAGTCGGTACTTGGAGAAGGAGCAAAAATGTAATGATACTGATGGCAAATCTGAATGGAGAAATTTCTGAACTTTTACGAATTCTCCTTCTTTACCTAAACTATCTCCCAGATCTACGAATTACTCTTCTTTACCTAAACTACCTCGCAGATCGATGTGTTGTTAGTTAATGATTTGAACAACGCTCTTACACTATTGTCGCGTAGCTAGCTAGAGTTGCTGGAAAAAAGTATTAGTGCCGTAGACAATTGTTCCGGGCAGCATATTCAGGGGTGTAGTGGAGGGGGTACGCGGGGAAACGGCGTAGCCCCACTGGTGTTTCGATGAAATTCCATTTTTTTGTCAATTTTGCAGTTTTTTATTAATTGTAGAATTTTCATGTACTGTAAAATTTTTTTTGTTCTTTTAAAGTTGGTTAAAAAGTAAAAGTTCTGTGTGCAGTATCATTTCTTGCTGCTGCTGTAGTGCTGCAGGCATATCTGACTGAAAACATTGATGACGTTGTGAATGAAAACATCTTTTTTTTGAATTTTTGTAAATGTATCTTTAAAGTTTAAAAGGAATAAAAATGAATACATATGTATGGTCTTTGTATTTTGCAATAACTGTTTTTTATTTAGTATTAAATTATGTTATGAATTTAAATTAAATGGGAAAAACCTTACTTTAAAGCGGTTATAATTTAGAGAATTTTAAACCAAATGCAGTCAGAAACAAAAGTTTCTATAACACATGTTAGTTTCAAAAAAAAAAAAAGTGTACATAAAATGTTGGAATTTTTAGCGCCCCCCCCCCTGAACAATCTTCCACTACAACGCTGAGCATATGTATGAATCTCAGATATAGAGCTGAAGATTTTTATAGTTTCGCAAATCCAGAAAACTTCTATGGATTTAACATAAGCTTATCTAGAAGATAAAGTCACAATTTAACTTGAGATCTTCAAGTATGTTACGGACACTTACTAAAAATAATATTATCCTCATTGTATATCAGTTCTTTTATTGTATTGCTTGTAAGTCGTTATTATACATTTTTATTTAACTCGATTTGTTTCATGTTTGTGAAGGTGGAAATTTACATTATCGATTTTTGACTCATTTCCTAAAGTGGTAGAGTTCCGAATTTTGTACTTGTGCGTTCTCGATAACAATACGCCATTTTAATATTTTCAGAAAGCAATTATCAGCTAATCGGTTGATTAATTAACTTTTGATTCCATATGAGTGGCGCCACCTGTCATTAAATTTGAGAAATATATTGATCACAAGATTCCGTAATATTTATAATAATGAATTATAAATTAAAGAATGAAACTCAGAATATAATTGAAATAGGAAAATCTACTTATTAGTACACTAATAAACATGTGTTTTTAAAAACTGAAATTACTAACCCTCTTAGTGACGGGGACGGCTTTTCCTTTTTCAATTCCTACTATTAGTTCATACTCTCCCTATATATATTTATTTATATATCTTGTTCAAATTTTCAATCCTTAATAAAATACTTTTTATTCATCCACTCAAGTTCAAATGCATTTTTTAAAACTTGTAGTGGATGACGATGTTAATACAGTTTTTTCAAATATTAATTCATTAATTAAATTTAATTAATTAATTTTAGTTTTATATGGGAGAAAGCATATGTCGCCTTGAGTCGTTTGGTTCGAATTTTTCTCAATAGATGGAGCTAGGTTTGCCAGCTTCTAGACCTAATATCCTTTGTTTTCTGGTATGTTCACGAAGGCGTCTTTTTTCATGTATTTTTTTATCAGAGGGTAATGTTGATTACTTTCTTTATTCTCTCTATTGGATATGTTAAAAAAGATTTTATGAAGTTTTTCATTCAATTCCTACTATTAGTTCACACTCTCCCTATATATATTTATATAACTTGTTCAAATTTTCAATCGTTAATAAAATACTTTTTATTCATTCACTCAAGTTCAAATACATTTTATAAAACTTGTAGTGGATGACACTTGATGTTAATACAGTTTTTTCAAATATTAATTAATTAATTAAATTTAATTAATTATTTTTAGTTTTATATGGGAGAAAAAAATTTCTCTTATATAAGATATTTAGCAGGATATAAATTTAGGAATAAATACCGTCAGTGACGAAGCGTGTAGATCGCTGACCTAAGTAGGAATTGACTTTAAAAATTTTTCTTTTATATTACTTGTTTCATGTTCAGGTCAAAAACGGATAATTCGTGTTTATATATTTATTTTTTCTTAAATATCCATGGATAAAGTATTCTTAAGATTTCAGAAATACGATTGAATACAAAAATTTTGGTTCATTCACTTTCAAAGTTAAGTTTTCTAACCTGAAAGTTATAAAATCAAAATAATAGGGCGTTCGGAGGTTTAAACTTTTCTTTTTTCTAAAATCTTGTTGTTTGTATGTGTGTAAAAATCTGGATAAACCTATAAACATAGTTGAAAGTGAGAGTGCAGAGCTATTATTGGAAGGAAAAAAAATCTACTTAGCGTGATAGTTATAAAGGTGTAACTTCGTATAAAAAGTTTAATTTTATAAGCATAAAACTGGGTTAATTGTTTGAGGTGTAGTACTGACCTGGATAGTTGGGCCATATCTGATTTGCTCGCATTATTTCTGCTATCAGCTCTCAAAGTATGATCAGATTTGAAAATCAAAATGTATTAAGAAAAAATAAATATGAATCGAAGTTTCTTCTTGCAACTTTATTCTTCAATTTGTCAGTGTATGTGTTATTAGGAACATAATTGTAAAAGCGCGACTTAGATCAGTAGCCTTTATTTAAAATGTGATAATTGATTTTTACTCTTAAGAAATAATATGCTACTGTTCTCCTTCAATATTACCGATATTTCCACCTCTTAAGGATGTTATACAGGGTGTTTCAAAAATATCTGGCAAAAATGAAAGGGTATGTCAGGCATATGATATGCATCCAAAATCATCTAGGAACATGGGTGCGCAAACGCCATCCAGAAGCAGCAGAAGGTATTTAAAATAATACAGCGCTTGCCACAATTGCCTGCACTTTTCGAAATTTGCAAATTTTTTCAATTATCTCCTCGAACTTCGACCATATGAAGAATAGTTTTTAACTCACAGTTTACATTGAAAATTCGGTCACGAGTTCAGTTTGGGGACCGGCCAGAAATTGATGATGTTTAAAATGGATTATAGCTCATCCCATTTCATAGAAATCTGATAATGGTTTGCGACTTTCGTCAATTATTTTGTGTGTTATGCGCAATATTTACATGCATGTTCGTAAAAATAGCTGGGATATTTGGGAAGATATAAAGGTTTCTTTAAAAAATCCCAATTTTTTAGCATGTTTTTTGCTTGTTATAAGCAAAAAACAGCGTTTTCAACCAAATTGTATGAAACTTACAGAATATGTGACAATATATTAGAGTAGCATTGTCTAAAAATTTGAAGTAAATACTCTTAATATTAGAGAAGGTATGAGCATTTGTAATAAATGATTTTTTCCTGCGCATGCGCTGAAGGTTAGCCTAATTTTTCTTTCACAACTTCAGAGCCAGATATAAAAGGCAACTTATATAAAAATTCCAGTTCAGTACCTTTAATATTCAAAAAAGATATAGGCGTTTTGGCCAGCGCAGTTTTATTTTAAATTTTATCTGCTGCCTCTAGATGGCGTTTACGCACCCATGTTCCTAGGTGATTTTGTATGCTTATCGTATGCCTGACCTACCCTTTCATTTTTTGCCAGATATTTTTGAAACACCCTGTGTAGTAATTATTAATTTCTGAACTTTGAGATTGCAAAATTTAAAATTCGAGTGTGAATTTGCTGTTTATGAAGCCTCAACTGATCATAAAGAGTCATAGTGATTCTAGGAACGGGGACGTGTTGGTGGTGTTATGTTTATTAATCCTTTCACTGAATTATTTAACACGTTAGTCACCACGACTCACGTCTGAAATTCGAACCAATTAATTCTAATTAGATGATCCCTTCTCTGCTATCGCTTAACTACAGTAGAGGAGGGGTCATCTGATTAAATAGTAGAAATGAATTGTATTTGATCCCCGTGTGAATCGTATTTGATTCACATAGAGATTAACGTGTTAAAAGAAAAAGATTACTAACTATACATTTATTGAATCCTCTAACCAGTGGCGGCGACTGGGTGGAAAAAGTAGGGAAGGACAAAAATTTATAGGCATTTAAAAGTAACCGAGACTATAGGGGTAGACAACAAAATCTAAAAATTTAGTTACAAAATTAGCTAGTTTTCCCTGACATTATTGTTTTTTATAGTTCCTAGTTTCATCTAAAATAAAATAAAAATTTATTTTTTCCTGTAGAAAGTAGGGGGCGATTGCCCTTCCCCACCCCGACCCGCCACCACTGCCTCTAACAGTTGTAAATATGTAGAAGTATACTGAAATGTATATTTTCCTGCGAAAGTAACGATTTTGAGATGGATTTTATTAAGCATATTTATAAATTCTCTCAATTTTTTTAAGGATAAATGTTGAAGTTTTTGTACTATCACTGATTAACACTTTCGAAGGTAAAGTATGCTTATAAGTTCACCAAGTTCATCAGTTTTTATATGTCCATGGTAAGCTATTTTACCACCTCTGATTAAACCTACTACCTCTTAATAACATTTTGAAAACATAATGTGGTTTAACAATGAAATTAATTATCACTGTTATTATTATTTCGTGGTAGTAATGTACTAGGATCTAATACTTAAAAGAAGGTTAGAGGAAATTCTCGCCAAATTTCCTCATGAAACAATAACCTAGATGCTTCAATTTATCCTTTCAAACCATAACGAAGTGTCTTGATTTGTTAATTAATTATTAACTGATCAAATTAATGAACAGATAAAATTAATTTTTATCAAATAAGCTTTCTTTTCTTAGATCAGTATCAATCCCAAAACTAATTTAATATAACATTATTAGGCAAAACTGGCGATTTAAAATGTTAAAGGAATGCATTCGAAGATTCCTTACAAGCATTTCTACATGTTGCTGCCATTTCTCAGTTCTTTAGAATTAGATTTCTTTGTTAAAAACAGCCGAAAAGGAAAAACAATTACATCTTAACAGAAAAATTCTACTCTTTTGAAAACCACAGTCAACACCGATTAAATTGTTTGTCATTTGTTCCGACCAGAAATGTAATGTAGTTTTAGTCGTTATTAATAATAAAATTTGATAAAATACCAAAAGTGCCTTTTCTGTTCTTCGAAACTTTCTGAAATTGGACTCTGCGTATGATCCAAAAGCTGAGCAGTCGTATGCTAACTTAAGAACCCCTGGACGTTCTTCTACATTTTCATTGAACAATAAAGAAGTTTCTGCTCTAGTTCTTGTAGATATACTAATGCAAAGCACGGCTGTAAGTTTCACTGTCATAGAACAGACGATGTGGGGAAACAGCTTTTACAGAAAAGTCTGAGGATGGATTCAAGATGCATATATAGGTCTCCTTTGTTTTTAAAATTGTGTTATGTTTTGTTTTCTCATCCTTTATTTACATTAGTGACAAATGAAAACGCACAACTGGCATTTTTTATAAATATGGTATTACAAAAGTTAGAAATTTAATAGTGGCAACCATATAATTACAACCCATACACCATTGGTACAAACTTTAAATTGGTATAGTCCTTTGTGTGTGTGTGTGTGTGTGTGTGACGTAATTAATTACCAGTGTAGTATACAGCTTGTTACAAGCGTTGTGGAAGTCGTAGAATTTCGCCAGTTATTTTGATGGTTCGGATAATGAAGTCTATCACTTTAATCTCTTCTTGGTCGGCGTCGCACGTCATACGTTCGGCCATCTCGTGCCGTACAGTCGGTTAGTTAGTTAGTTATATATTAACGTCTCGTTTTGAAGCAATACTACGGCTATTTTGGGACGGACCTCGTAATTTTGAACCGCGGTCAGATGACGAGGACGACACCTGAGCTGGCAGCCCCTCTCCAAACTTCCACGCCACACCAACGAGAGGACGTTTGCCCACTACGTATGATTTAACGTGCAACAGGCCCCATACACGGCGGATCTTCAGTGGAATCGGCCGTACGGTCGGCGCCGCATGTCATGTGACGAAGAGAAAAATTGCATCGTTGCAAATGAATTCGTCGCTACTTACAAGTCTCGTTTTATTCCGCGATCATTTTTTGTATTTCTGAATATTGCTAAGAGATGGCGATTATCCGAGAGTATTTTGTTTAAATTAAAAACCTGGGTGCACTGCAGGGAGATCAGAGAATGGGCTAACGTATGACCACTAGGTCAAGCAAAAACTGCTTACTGACAAAAATAGTTTGCATTTTCGATTTCAAGATAGAACATATATTAATTTTCAGCAATAAAAAATGCCCATTTTGGGTCGGAAATTCGAAAAAAAAAACCCGACCAAGAAGGGGTTAAGAATCTTTGGAACAGTTCGGTAGCGAATGCCACGAAGTGACTCTTTCTTCTTTGAAACCTAATCATCATAATAGCAGGGCTTAAATCCGGGTAGAGCAACTCCGAATCCCAGCGAGTAAAAATATCAACCACTGTTGTTGCCGAACTGCTCCAAAGACCCTTAACGCGATAGACCTCGCCATTCGAACCAACAACAACAGCGATATTACTGCTATTATTCTACGATTTCCACAAGGCTAGAAATACGCTGTATACAACGCCGATGATTACATCGCGCGCGCGAGGGTCTATACCAATTTCAAGCTTGTACCAATGGTGTATCGGCTGTAATTTATATGGTTGCCTCTATTAAATTTTCAACCTTTGTAGAGATTTAAATTGGGCAGAAGGTAGTGTTGAAAAGAAAGGAATTTCGATCAGTTTACAGTAGAAACGTGTAATTGCATCATCGTTTTTGCTATTGCGTCATGCTTTAACTCCTTAAGTCTCGCTCCAGTCATATTGACGTGCATCGAATTATAGCATTTTTGGACTTATAAACTAAAATTTAATCATAAATTAGCTTTACAATTTGACACAAAAATTACGTAGAATCCATAAGCATCTCAAGTATTCTATGCCTTCTTAGATGAATGAAAACGACAGCCCATTTCCAAAACGGAAGGGGTCATCTTATTAGATAGCAAAAAAATAAATAAATAAATAAAAATAAATAAATAAAGTAAATAATGCGACCCTTAAGGGGTTAAGTGATTGAATCAGCCTCAAGTATAAAATATCTCAAATTCTAGGATGGTGCGTTTTCATTTGACACTACTGTATTATTAAAGTTTTGCCTTTATTAGAAAGTGTTTTACTTCCATGGTAAGTCCATCGAATACTCTCTGTTCTTTCACTATGGCGTTTAATGCATTGCCTACAGAATTAATCAGACGGTCAATGCTTTTATTATTGAACAAAAATGATTGGTGATGAATTCAGTGGCTTTTGATGTGAAAACGCCTTTCCACTCGTTACAGTGATAGTCGGTCGAACTTTCTTGTGTGACAAAATACAGTCAGATCTGTAATTGCTAATAATTACGAGACTAATAATGCGAAAAGAATGGTTGACCCCACAACGGATAGATCATATCTGTAAGAGTTTGTCGCATAGTATTTGTTTTGCCTGTGACGTCATCGTACCAATGCAAGCGCATGAGCGTGATTATTATGAATTAGCTTTATGTAAGGCTTTCGTAGCGTGGAAACGCCTTTAGCTGGGAGGTTGATTCTGGTGTCATTTTAAAGAGCTTGAGGAGTAACTAGAACCCAAAGTGAGACAAAAATATTTGTCAGAATATAAATAAAATCGGTATTAAATTGAAAACTTCAAACTTCGCATGTTTTTTTTATTATAACATGCAGAATTTTCTTTCGAATTGTACGAAACTTACAGAATACTTGACAATACGTAAAAGAAACAACGTATTAAAATTTGAATATTACGGGAGATTTGATCATTTCTAATAAATAATATTTTACTGCGCATAAGCGAAATTTATTTCTATATACTGTCAACAGATGGCGCCATCAAAAGCTACTCTAAACAAAACATAAGAAAGGCGCAGTTCGGGTCTGCGCCGTAGATGTTTCGTGCAAACGTCGGGATAAAATCATTAAACAAGTATTCCATACTAATATGTAGTTTAATTATCAATCTCTTTAATACAATATTTAGACAGAGTATTATAATTGCTACAGAAAGGATAAATCACAAGCTACTCCAGACCCTTGCTACATGCGATAAATTTGTGATTTATCTATTCTGTAGCCATTATACTACTCTGTGTAAATATTGTATTAAAGAAATTGATAATTAAATTACATATTAGTATGGAATACTTGTTTTATGATTTTATCCCGATGTTTGCACGAAAAATCTACGGCGCGGACCCGAACTGCGCCTTTGTTTTTTCCCCCTCGAAATTTGGCGTTAAAATTTGATCTCGAAGAATTATGGGATACTTCCATAGCTGGAGTCATATCGGCGTCGTTCAGGCAAAGTCACCGAGTCCACAAAAAACTTTTGACGGACTACTGCAGTCAATTTGAATTTGAAATTTATTATTTCGTGATGGAAACTTGTTATTTAAACATACGTAAATCAACCGTAGGAGTTAGAAAACTGTAAAATAATTTTTACTATTTATCATAACGACTCAAAATTAATGAAGTTTAAACTGACCACATCTCGAATCTATAGTGGCTTTTGCCTGAAAGACGCTGATATTAAAGTTAGCCTTTCTCGGAAAAAATTGAGGAAATAAGTCGAATTCTAATCCTAAACTTCAAAAGTTATTGTCGAGAGTTTGGTAGTTCGCCTTTAATTTAAACATGATGAAATAAGGATGAGTAATCTGCGATTAATACTTTATTTCATGAAATAATAGTTTCGGGATTGTTTGTCATGCAATCGTATTTATTTATTTCTCCTGTGTAATCCTTACTCTTTTTCCTCATGTGATTATCGTTTACAATATTGGAATATATGGAATTCCGTCATCCGCTTGTATGGGAAGAGATTGTGGAAGTTTCAGTCTTATATGGTGCTTCATTTTTTTT